>ML839016.1:47862-73634 GCA_009831015.1 Picea engelmannii
GAGACCCCCTTTCCTTTGGCCATGCAACCAAAGGTCACTGCCCTGGTTTGGTGACCAGATGGTGGCAATGTCATACTGCTAAATACCTATGATCATAATGGGCCGGCTCGTGATGAGACCTCCCATCCTCTTGGTTAGGTCTTACATTTATTTATTTAATTTTTCTTAGGGTCCCTTAGTTTCTTATCGAGAGGCTTTTTATTGCCTTCTCGGGGATCCCCTGGGAAAAGCATCTCTAGGTTTTCATTTCCTATGGATTTTATCTTTTACCAGCTGCTTTTACCCCCTGGGCCTTTAGCCCCTTCTTCCCACAAGACAAGATGTACCTTGGAAGGTCATCCTAATGGCTAGACTAGGGGAATGGGATGGATGAGCGGGGTATAAGATGAAAAAGTGATAAAATGGTGGGAGCGGACGATGGATTTTCAAACCCCCCTTGGTGGCTAACCAAAACCCATGAATACCGGCTTGCTAAGTTGCCCCATCAATCACCCCAACAATGGTCAAGTGGATTAGTGTAAGATCCAAGCAGTCATCCAAAATGAAAGAAACCTAATGCATACATAAGAAGGTTATAATGATCAAATATGACACATACCATGATACCTCGGACCAATTACCTCATGGAGAAAGAGTCCTCTCCGATGCAAACCCAGGCCGGTAGTGATGGGGGCTGCTACTGCTGACATGCCAAAGCTGACTGAGAAGAAGAAAGATGGGCCCTCCAGGGCCATGCTCAAGTCAATCCGCTCTCGGTACTCCATGTCTAGGACCATGTGGGCCTCGAGACATGATATCCTAGTTATCCCTAGATATCGGGGATAACATGGCATACATAAAATTTCCTACTCAATACAAACAAATAACAAGCCTTTAGGAAGCAATCTTTAGCATTCAAACAATAAAATACCAACAATATGCATAAATCATAACTCAGTTAATGAATACAAATAAGGACTTATCCATTATGGAGATTGGATTCCAAGAAACTAACTGAGGCAGGGTGATTTTCCACCCAACCACAATCCACGTTGCACTTTATCTTTCTACAAATGGCCACCACCTAGACAGGCAATGATACCACCAAGGAAAAGAAGAATATTTACAGGGAATTCCCTCCACTTAGGCAAGAAGATTATCAATAAAATGCCTCATTATTGAGTTTATTTTTGACAAAGCAACTCTTATGGAACCTACCTTGCCTACCCCACACAACACAAGGAAGTCTTCTTTGTCTACTCAGCTGTCCCTCAGAAGTATCCTCCCTCCAGTGTTATTTTGTGCATGCATAGAGAGGTACAATATGATGTCCATTAACCTCCAACAAATTTCTATTGGCTATTGACTCTTCTTGGGATTTTAATGGTTTCCTTTCATGGCTATCTCATCACACAACATAATAGCATTCATGGTTTTTCCAGCACACAGTGTGGTATCCTTCTTGGCTTCTAAGTGAAAACTTCCTCTCTTTCTCTCTTTTCATCTTCTCCAATAATTCACTTCCTCTTTCCCATTCACATTTTATTTTCTAGAGAACAATATATTCCTCTTATTCCAAAGATCTCTTTCCCATTCGCATTATATTCTTCAATGCTTTGTGTGCGAGTGACATAATCCACCCAGAATGTCTCGCACCTCAACAATTTGTCTTGACCATAATGGTCATCGATCTCAGCAATTCACCTCTCAACATGGTCATCGCTCTTAGCAATTTACCCATGAGCATAATCAACCCAACCTCAATGGAATCTTGGGCCTAATAGGAAATCACTCCGATAGTGAAAGATAATATGCTCACCCATTACTAGAACTAACCCCTCAAGAGAGTGACCAATATAACAACCATCTGCCCTCCTTGACCAAGATTCCCAATGCTAAGCCAATTTCAAATTTTGCATGAGGAGGAGAGTGAACAGAACTCAAGGAGTTCAAGTTCCTATGAAGATGGAGTCTCTTACACTCCCTCCTGTTGTACTCAACCCCCATTCTCCCATAATTGTGGAAGGTGCACTTCCCCACCAACCACCACATGCATTTGATGGTTGGTAATTGAGGCTTCTAGATTTTTTGTAAGGCATATTTTGATGACGGAAACAAAGTAAAGTTTGGAAACATGGGAAAACTTAGGATTATTTATCAATCCCCCCCACAAACCCCCTCACATTTCCCCTCTCGTGGTATGAAAACCCCTTTAGGTGCTCATGCCTTAGTTGATCTTGGTTATTTCCATTAGCCGCAATGATAACAATATTTACAGGTATTCAAATCACCATGGCATGTCTACCTCATGGTGTGATTGAATCATGGTAATAAAATATCCATGCTAAATAACAAGTATTTAATCATAATTGAATGCAAATTAATCAAGGGGTTAAACTGGGACACCACATCCCCTTCCCCCTTGGAATAAACATTGTCCTCGGTGTTTCCTTGATTGTAGCAATATGTATATCTCCATTCTTCAATTGTATGCACAATATCATTCTCTTCATTGTCTTAGTATATTTCCAAAACATTTAACATTCCTGCATATGCCTACAACAATCATTAAACTAAACATGCATATCATAGCCATTTCTATGCATAAAACATTTCATCAATATGAAATTCAATCTATGAATTTTTAGTTCACACCTGAAATGTATATTCTCGTATCATAGGACACTATTATTTGTATGAGTGTGTATATATCCCATATGGTTGCCACAGATGGAAATCGTACCATTGTTTTCCCAAACACACCCAATGCACTCATGATCCCTGCTAGCGTGTAGCATGAATCTCTCACAATAGATTCTTTTAAGTCTCCTCTTCCTTGCAGTCACTCACCCACGAGGCTCAGGTATCCCCTTCTCTACTACACAGTCCCTCGGGTGATCCATTTTTTCCAAGGCTTCCTCACATAGGAAGGGAATAGATACTTATAGAGTCTTATAGCCAAGGCATCCCTCTAGCTTGCTCTAACATAGCATAGCATATCTCAACCACGATCAAAGCATATCATAGGGTTCCAGTGTCACTATAGTGACATTTTCTCCATGCTTTTCAGCTACAACAACCATCATATGTCCTTCCTAGACATATATATCATCTCACTTATATCATATGCATATAGTTACTATGAGATATTATTAAAATAATTTCAATCAAATATATTTTGATTGAAATCTATTTCATACAAAAATCAGATTTCACAAGTATGAGATTATTCTCGTAATGTTTGACTCTTGCATGTGGTAGCACCTAGTCTTCATTATGGAATTATACTCATTGCCATATCTAAGACCATTCTACCTACAATCTAAACTTTTAATCAACCAAACAATTGTGTGGATTCATGCATATAATCCTTTCATTGCAACATTTACAACAACCCATGAAATGGTCTCATAAATACAACACAATAATAATTTAATTGCTTTCAATTGTTAATCACATTAAATGAAATGAAACTATCATTCATTATATATGCATTTCTAACACACTAAGAATTACATATTGCAATCAAATATTTATTACAGTAAACCAAAGTGACAATATTTCATGGTTACATCTACTCAATGTATCCTTTCCTTGATTTAAGAATACCATATTTTTGTCATGTATTCCTCCATGGTGAGTTGGAAGGTCTACACAACCTCGACACATCATCCAACCACCTCCTCAATACTTGATCAACCATATGGACATCTTACTCTTTATCCTAATACACCACTAGGTATATACCCCTTCTCTACTAAAAAATCCCTTAGACATACTAGAATACATTTCCCTTCTGTGCTCTGCAGTCCCTCGGGGACCCTTCCCCTTGTACATGTGCTCTTCAATGTTTGCAAGAAGGTCACAATATATAACACCAATATAAGCAAGGAGACCATTGGACGCTTATGTAGTGTTAAAAAATTTCCTTACCCAACAATAGTATGGCCTCACACATGGTTAGCGTTGTTGGCATTCATGTTCACATGGTATACAAATTCATAAAATGAGTATAATTACTCATTCATTCACCGCTATCCAACTCAATCATGACATATTAATTCATGAATGCATCACAAAGATTCTAATGATCTTTGCATACCATGAGCTTCTTCCTTTCTCATACCCCATCTGGGTATCAATGACATACATGCATTCAATCATTGTCATAAACATATCACTAAAGATATAAAATATGACTAAATGAATTCTTACCCAATTCCTTTTAGGTCACATGCTATATTGGCATGACTAATTTTCATACCTACATAGTCGTCGTTAACATTCCCGATGTTACATGATCAACTGATGTCTCATGGGAACTCACATTATCCTTTCATCAACCTCTTGACAAGTGTCTTCTTATCCTTATCCTTTTCACGAGGTCGTCTATCATAGGCCACTACATCATCAACATCTTCAACCATTCCTAGCCATTCAACAATCAACAATTACATTAGTTATCATGTCATACTTGTTTCATATGTAATAACATTATTAATCAATATACCACATCATATATGCTCCAACATATCTATATGAACTCTACCACATGTTATACATCAACATGTTGATTAGAGCAAATGTATCCAACTATTTTACTCTCTTGTATTTGTCGGAATTCCAATGCCTTGACTATTCACATGCAACAACTTTCTCAATCCAAATAAATATAAAATAACAGTAAAAGAGGAGTCAAATAATTCTCCCATATTATTCCTCTACATGGTTAGGAATTCACAGTATAACTAATATACTTCATGGCCTTTTATGCCAATTAAAGTAGCTATACTTAATTCATTGTCCATAAACTATGTGCGCTACTTTAAAAAAAAACCAAAAAAAAACCAAAAAAAAAAAACATATGACTCCACTCTATAACCAAATGGAGTTTTAGGGTGAGAAGAATTCCCCCCCTCTTTCCATTCTTGCCTTTGCATTCTTTCCCTTTCTGAGTTTGGCTTCTCCATTTCCTTTGAGAAATTTTGATCAAGCTCAATTTGACATTTCCTGATGTAGAGCTATCTCTTCAATCAATGTACTAAAACAAGGATAGCTCATAGAATTCAATTAGATTGAAATATATTCAACATGTTAATCACATGTAAATTAGGTTTATTGAAATTTTCCTTGGCAAGCATATTCAAATGAGTTTGATTTATTCAAATTCAAATTCAACTCTCTTAGAGCAAATAACTTCAAATCTTATTAACTAGCGTCCGAACACTTAGTTTTTAATTGGCTGATAATTGTTATTTTCCTCTCATGAGATTTCTTCCATTGCCTATATTCAGAATTGTTTTCCATATAGTTATCCCACTCAACAAAGACACAAATAACATTAGTTTCATAGCAATAATCACTAATTACAACATTTCCAAGAAAATTTTAAGCATGATAAAATCCAAAGTCTAATGACATAATGCCATTCCAATTGGTTGCACTATTTTACCTTTCAGTCGAAGTGATTAACCAAGGTCATTTCTATGCAATAATTGAACAATATCAAGAAAAACCAATTCACAATGCAATCTCGTATTTCAAGAGGAGGAACACTTAGAATTGGCACCATAAATTACTCTTTCACAACCAATGGCTTAACAAGCCTATCCACATTATCATTTCAATGTTGTAACAATAATTCATACAACTTCAACTCAAAAGATGAGTCTTATTTATCTAAATGACTATTTTACGGTCTTGAGGTCAACCCCACAAGGATATGAATCTTCCTACATTTTTATAGAGGTGGTACTCCTCTTTGGCTGAAATGTCGAAAGATTCTTTATATGATTATACAATAAATACAAAGGGTGAATGCTAAAGAGAAAACCCTGAAAGATCTTCCAACAAATCTTGTATATACAAATGTACAACCCGTATATACAGTTATACAAATATACATCAGATCATTTAACGAAAATATAGGATAAAGTGTGTCAGCAGAGATTTGTGTCTACAAGGTGTTGGAGTCTCCTTTAAACATACATTATTTCTTTCTTGTAAGAAAAACTGAACTTGGAATCTGCTATGAGTTTTACAAGATGAAGAAATGGACAGGTTTTCAAAGAACTTTAAATGGTAACTTAATTATTACTCAAAAAATATTTTGATAGGCAATACGTTTGAAATCACATGCTTTCAACTCAAGTCTGAGAAATCACTAATGCAATACCTCGAAATAGTTCTTTGTAGGACAAATTTATAATAATATCCCAATATGACAAGATCAAATAATGTCTAGAACAAGAGAATTGACACAGATGCAACAAGGTCTCAATGAAAATTACATGAACTAAAATGAATTGCATATACTTTTTCCAAGTAGGGGTTGTGCTCCTTTGGACCTGAAATGTTACAAGATGACTGGAGATTTCTAGAGAAAGAACTGCTTAGACCCAAATATTCTTGTTTTCCATACATTCATGAAAGATTTGAAGGAAAGAGACATAAAGGAAGAATATGTAGAGAGAATTTTTTTAACATGCAAGTCCACCAAATCTTGGAAATATAGATCTTTGCTTCTTGCAGACTCTTCACCACTGTAGCAACTTTTGACTGCCAACCCCTTGATGGTGCCTTCTCTTGCCTTTTTAAAATATATTATCAATGTTCTTGAAGTAGTTAGGATTTGTATTTCTATAATTTTCCATACACTTCCTTTTTTAATTAATGCTTTATTGAAGTCTCATCAATGACTTATGTCATTGAAATTTGTGCCTCCAAGTGGGACCCACTTTATCTCTTTATAAAAGACATTTAATAAATTGTTGATTCCAAAACTTGAAGTTGACTGCCTTAAATAAGAGTGGACTGTGTTTTATTTTTTTGAACATTATAGTTTATTTATTATCCATGGAAACCACTCTAGAAGTAATCTTCATCGTCCCAACTTTCCTACGAGTCTTCCTGGGCATGATTTGGAGTTTTGGATCTCAAGTTATAGCCTTTGGAAGTTGAGGTTCCAAAAACATTTACTAGCAAACCATGAAAACATAGCTGACTATTATTTCAATATATAGGAAAAAAATTTCGGACCTGAAGACATGCAAAAAAAGGTAAATGGGGTAGTAAGTCGTCCCACATCCGCATTTCAAGAAAATGACTAAGTATGAAAAAGCTGCATTTCAATAAAATGACTAAGTATGAAAAAGGTGAAAAGTGAAAAGTGCATTGTGGAGGACATGGAAGTAAGAGGTGTAATTTATAGGTAGTCGATTACGGACCTATGGACATGTAGACCTAGGACTTGCCTTGTATTGTTACTCCCATGTGAACCTATGGGCATGTAGACCTGGGACTTGTTCCAACCCCACATTGTTACTGCCGCATAACTCAAATTTGACTAAGTGTTGGAAGAGTAAAACATGGTAAGTGTTGGGGAGGTGTATAATGGAATTACATGAAATATAGAAATAACATGGACATGAAAAAGAAAAAGAAAAAGAAAATAAGAAAGGGAAGTAGAAAAAAAAATGGAAAATAAGAAGAATAAAAAGAAAACGGGAAAGGGAAAAATAAAAAGAAAATGGAAAATGAAATAATTGAAGTGAAAATGGAAAAGAAAAATAAAAGAAAATGGGAATGTGAACGTGAACGTGGAAATGGATAAGTAAAGAAAGGAGAGTAAGGAATGAAAGAGAGAAAAATGGCTAAGTGTAAAATATGGAGACTAGAGTGGAAGAGGGAAAAATGGTAAGTATGGAGAGGAGAGTAAGGGAGAGAGGAGAGTAAGAGAGAGATGAGAGTAAGAGAGAAAGGAGAGTAAATGATGAAAAGTAGAAAAGTGTATAAGTATGAGAAGAGTATGGAGAGTAGAGTAAGAAATGAAAGGTTAAGAGAGTAGTGAGAAAATGAAAAAAATGGCTATGAGATGAGAAAATGAAAAAGGAAAAAATGGCTAAGAGATGATAAAAAAGGAATAAGGGAGTAGTGAGAAAATGAAAAAATGGCTAAGAGATGAGAAAAGAAGCAAAGGGATAAGAGAGGAAAAATGGCTAAGTATGGATATGGGGAGGAGATGGAAAGTGTTATAATGTATGGGGAGGAGATGGAAAGTGTTATAATGACTAAGTATGAGAAGAGAGGAGAAATGAGAGGGAAATGTAAGGTGAAAAAAGAGAGAGGAAGAAGGGCACAACACTTAGAAAAAAATTCATTATTCGAAGTTCTTCTTGCAATCTGTTTGTCGTAATTCTAGACAAAATCACGAGTATCTTGGACATACAGACTCGAATTTGATTCTGAAAAATGCATGATGAAGCTAAGACCGAGGGCTACATTATGATCAACAAGTTTATTTTATGGAAGTTTACCATCATTCAAATGACAAGTTTCAAAGGAATAATCACAAGTACGTTTCTCTCTTTCATATGGTATCACCAACCACAAGAGAAAATATGTTGTGTATCATATCATACATAACACTCTTGCATACTTGCTATATGAAAATTTCATGTTAGCTCAATCTGAAGAGTAACACACAACCCACTCAAAACTAGCATTCGAATTATAATAAAAAATAACCTTCAAGATGAGAGGTCATCTAGGTGACAATGACATTACCCAAAACATAGCAAGTACTATTTCTTGTTCCACAATCAACTCATTCATGCATTCATATCAATAAACATGCACTTAGGTTAATAGGCATATACCTTTCTCTTTTATGAATAACAAATTCACTCAACAAAGTTATAAGCATATGAAAATTACTCTTTCATGTGCATACATGATCCTTAAGAATGTTGTAGCTAAGTCTCTCTCTCTCTCTCTCTCTCTCTCTCTCTCACACACACACA
This sequence comes from Picea engelmannii, assembly GCA_009831015.1. Classification (NCBI taxonomy): domain Eukaryota; kingdom Viridiplantae; phylum Streptophyta; class Pinopsida; order Pinales; family Pinaceae; genus Picea; species Picea engelmannii. The sequence goes on from ML839016.1 coordinate 56,643, forward strand.
CACACACATATATCGTAAATCGACTACCATCAATTCATAAATTAAACTCTTTCATAACAAACATAAGACGATTCCATTACAGCAATCATCTACAACACCATGACTGAAAAGTATCTTAGCTTTTAAGGATAACCATCCTATGAACAAGAATAATACCTTCAAACCCATGCATCAAAACCACATACAATAAATAAGGATAAGTATAATCAATCAATAGGGTTCTTATCCTTCTAGGTGTTTAGTTCATCTAACAACAAGCCACCAAACTTAACAATCAATAATGCACAATATTTAAACAAAGTTTCTAAATGGAGGACATCATTAACTCTTGATGGTAGTATCAATGCATCAACATTTAGACACCTTTATAATGGTCATAAACAATCTTCAATCAACAATTTGATACAATTTTGAGTTTGGAGACAATAACTAGTCTCTTTGTATGAAATATGACATCTTACCTTAATATAGTACCAAAAACAATGAATGACAATGTTCTTGATCCCATACAACCCCTAGTGATGTATCATTTGCTCTGATTTCTACCCCATACATTCCAATTGTTGTAACCTTTTCTCTGATATCAATCTATAATGTACCCAACCACCCTACACAATATTGAAGTGATGTGGTACTAAATTTTTTCCTTTGCCAATTCAACAATCAGTTCTGAAACCAATTTGTACCATTCTTGACTTATTATGACTTATAGTTGAAGTATTTAATTTATTTAGTAAGGAAAATAGGAAGATCCCTATCAAAATTTCCTTTCGGATGACATTTTGTTTTCAATTTGATACACTTTGTATTGCACCGAATTTGTCTTTCTATGAGATATACATAATATCGCACCAAAAATTATTTTAGGTGAGACATATCATGCCTCCACAAAAATATTACCTTGTGATAATTTTACATATCCTTCATTTATCTCACCACCAAATTTTGTTTTCTTCATGATAAGGGAAGTTTCTTTTCCTTGCGGTGTATTGCACCAAAATTATTTTGGTGTGATACATTGCATCGCACCAATCTTCTTATCCATGCGATACACACAAAACTTCTCAATTTCCTTAGAAATATCTAAGCCTCAAAGTTTTTATCGCAAGGATGAAAACTTCCTTTCTCGTGATGTATGACACCAAAAAATACTTTCATGTGATACATCACATTATTCAACACTTTCGTTATCACAGTGAGTGTTTCGCACGAGAATTTTTTTTCGGTGTGAAATGTTGCACCAACAAAGGTTATTGGAATGCAATATGTCACATGGCAACAATCTTTGTATGACTGCGACATTATCACATCATAACAATTTTCTGAAAGTTGCGATAAAAGAAAGCTTCACAAATTTTCTTATTTTCTTCGAAGTCTTAATTGTTTTTCGCAAGGAGGAAAACTTTGGTTCTTGCGGTGTTTCACACAGAAAACCTCTTCCTATATGAAAGGTCACACCAAAAAATAAATATTAAAGATGTAATGTATCACATAATAACATTTTTTTTTAGGTGCAATACATCACCTAATATCTACTTTCCTATGTGATAAATGTTGCATCGCACTAAAGTTATTGTCAAGCAATAAAACGTGACACCATATATATGCCAATGTAAATGTCAAGGGAAAGTAACATGTGGTATGGAAACAATATACAATATACCATATGTGTTGTGTTGAAAAGAATCTCCCACATTTAAACTTCATCGTGACACGTCTTTCATAACGAGAGATCGATACTTCATATCATATGCAAGGTTATATTAAGTTGTTGAGTATCATTTCACATTGGATCACTAGGATATAACCAAAATTTTGAATGTTAAGTCCACTTATCACTTGCACATGACTTGTATATGCATACGAAAAATTCAATATATACCAAACCTTTAATAAAACGACAACTTTATGTATGAGTATAATATGTCAGGGATGGCCATTCATTGTCGCTAACAACCAAGATAGAGACTTGTACCTTTTCAACCATCACCTCCAAAAATTCATTAATAAATAGTGACTGATGCATCAAAATGTCTCAAGAAAACTAAAATAGAATGCAAAAAGGTCATTCTTTAGATAACACGTGCATTGTCGATTTTTCTTCTTTAACTAGGGAGCCCCACCTATAGTTAAGTATTTATAATTTGTAGGTAGATATAAAAAAAAAATAGAAGTGTCTTGCAATTGTTTGCAGGCAAGTGGCTAGTCGACCATTTTATGAGTCAACACCTGGAGACTCCACAGGGTAGTCAATTTTTAAATTGGTTGGAATTTGATAATATTGTGTTTTTCTTGCTCATATTTCATGAAATTATCAACCTTTTCTCTGATATACTTTTGCAGAAAAACAGTATGGAGGGAAGAATAGGAAATAAGAAGCGGGAATAACTAGCACTTCATGAATTAACATAATTTTTGTAGGTTTGGAAATTGCTACATAAGTAGTATTATGAACCCAAGAATGTCATATGTCTCTTTCTTCTCTTATAGGTCTCAAGTTCAGTATAATGTGCATTTGACATGAAAAGGAAAATGGATTTACAAAATAACAAACACAATGCTAAAAACAAAATTTAGTCAAAACTGACAAATAAGGAAAATCAGCTGGGCAATAAGGAAACAAGAGTATATACAAGAAACTATAAAACAAATATATAAATGAAGCATTAAAATAGTCAATCAATTCAGTCTAGTTCAACATAATGATTCAAATGTGAGCCATTAGTTGTAAATGAGAACACTCAGTCTTCCATGTCCTTAAGAAAATAAGAGTTATTACCTATGATAGAGGCGATCTTATATGGACCTAGCCACAACTTTTGAAACTTGGAGTGCTTTCCCTTTTCAACATGAGCCACATCCCAAAGAAATACTTTGTCATTAGAATTAGCTAGAATTAATATAAATATAGGAGGCCAGTTAGCCAGAATTAGTGTAAATACAGGAGGCCAATTAGCTAGAATTAGTATAAATACAGGAGGCCAGTTCTCATTCTGGTAGGCAATCTCAAAATTGCAGAGCAACACTTGTGCGCACTGCAATGCCCAATTTTATGCACAGGTTTGAGGAGAGCTGCCATTGTAGTTGCTGCAACTAGCAGATCATGTTTGGCTTGGACTATCTCTTGGTTAGGGTTTGGACTATCTGATCAGCTCTTGTTGGTGCACTATCCTTGGGGAAAGGTGCACTACCCTTTGTTTGGCTATCTAGCCTAGAGTTTGCTTCCAGAGTGATTCTCTGTCAAGGTTAAGGTGCTCAGAGGGTGGCTTCGACCTATGGTTAGGTGACAATAGCGATATTGTCAATGGTAAAATGAGCACATCCATTATAGTCTAACAGGTTATGGGCCCACACCTCCTTCATTCAGTCTAACCGTTGGAAGGAAACATAGCTAGAAGGATATCAAGATCGTTGAATAATTACCGCTAGGGTTTCTAGCAGGAGCAGTCACCAAAGAATTGTCGCTAGGGTTACTAGCAGGTGCAGTTGCAAAAACCCTAATCCTCTCGTTGAGGCACCTTAAGTGAAGGGATTGAACTAATCTCCGGACATATCAGTGCACCCTAGCCTAGTGCATCTCTTAGTACTCTCAGCAAGCCAAGACGCCAAGTTTGAGTTTGTGGTCAAATCTAGGGTTTGACCAAGTCAAAGCAGCCATGACTTATTCTATGAAGTCAGAGAACAAGTTATATGGAGCCTATAACTTCAGAGTGTGGAAGATAAGGATTGATCTCATCCTTGCCAAGAATAAAGTGTTGGATATCGTGAAAGGAAAGATCGCAGAACTAGAGTTTGAAGAAGGAAAAGAGAAGGAACCACATAACGTTGCAGTTATGGAGAAGTTCAAAGACGATGACATTAATTCCATGAGTATCATAGTGGAATCCGCAAAAGACCACTTGATACCCTGCATCTCCCATCTTGACTCATCAAAGAAGATGTACGATGCCCTAACAAACCTCTTCTCAGTCAGAAACATTGGACAAATAATGAGTCTGAAGAATGAGCTCTGTGACATGAAGATGAATGATGACGACAACATAACATCATTCTTTGTGAGAATCTCTTAGTTAAGAGATCAACTACAAGGTATTAAAGAGATCATCTCAGAGAAGGAGTTGGTAAACATAGTACTCAATGGTCTTCCCAAGACGTGGGATACATTTTCTGCAAGCATGAACACAAGGAAGGAGTATCCTACATTTGAAGAACTTTGGATTTGTTGTGCTCAAGAAGAATCCAGGATCAGTGCAAAATAGAAACCCCAAAAGAAGTACGATGATCAAGCCTTCACAACAAGATTCAAGAATTTCAGAAACAAAAGGAAGTTTGGTTCAAAGAGGAAGACAAATCAAGAGAAAGATATTTCAGAAATACAATGCTTTAACTGTCGAAAGTATGGTCACTACAAGAGTCATTGTCCCAAGATAAAGAAAAGGAAGGAGAAACAAGAAGCATCAGTTTCTGAAGAAAATTTACCTACAAAGAAGACTAAGCAGGATGAAAGAGACTTCTTCTTCTGAAGGTAACAATACTTTTCTTAGTTCTTGTACATATCTTGTTTACATAATATCTGTACATATATTGTATATCCATCTCTTAGAAGATAATATGTTCCAAGAAGAACTATACTTATGGAAGAACAACAAGATAAGGATTTCTATCATTATACAAGTCAAATAATACACATGAAAGGATGAAATACATCTAACAAATCATGTGGAAGTTATTACAAGATAAGCCGAAATCAGAATAAGTCATGAAGAGACTTATAAGAAGAAAAGACAGAAAGAAGTCAACAATCAAGAGGAAATTGGAGAAAGACTTATGACGTTTTGCAGAAGACAATAAGACAAGCATGGACTCTATTAGATGGAGGGAGCCGATTATATATTGCAGAAGACAATAAGGATGCAAACGAAAGCGTGGAGTCTGTTAGACAGAGGGAGCCGATTACATGCACTCATACATGAAGCAAGGATTAGGAGGGAGATAATCCTATGATCCATTGAAGATGATGAAGTATATATCCATGATAACAACCATGAAGTACATTACTTGCTCAGTTCAACCTCAGAAGAATTCTTCTTCGAAGAGAAGCCTTAAAGTATCCCTGGTTGTTCTTCCATATCTGTGATCCTATGATAAAAGAAAAAAATGGAATCTTTAGGGCATGGAATCTATAAGAAACTCCATGGACCCAAAAGATAAAGAAAAACATGAGGAAGAACATGAAGATTCCAAGAAAGAAGAGAATCATGAACAACCAGTCATTGTATCAAGAATCACAAGATTACCAGCCTAATAGGAAAGCAATCAAACAAAACTAAAAGTTGTGATGAAGAACAGTGTACGTAAGACTTATAAATGAAAGCATTGCAAGATTTAGAACTAGAGGTTCTCCCAGATGGAGGGAGAATACTATGATGATTGATCATTCGGGTAAACCAGACATACCTCTACATGAGTCATTATATCATCCATGGGTTGGAGTGCTACATCAATATGAATGCAAAGACTGCTCTCTAGAGCAATTGAACAAAGAGCATATGAAGAGAAACCTCAAGACTTTGAGGCATACCAGAAAGAGAATCTTGTATATAGATGGAAGAAGATAACTTGGTGAAGAACCTCCAATGCACAACATAAGCGTGGTGAAGATTCTCTATAACAGAGATATTGTATCAAGATGATTACTCAGTAGATCAGATCTCATGATGATAGAAGAAGTGCCACATGGATATGTTCTAGTGTTCCAATAATGATATACTTTATTGATCAGAGCTACATGAAGCCTTCAAAGAGAAACCAATGCTCCAGAACGAAGTACATTTGAAATCAAGCATTACATTATCCATGATGAAGTTCAGAAAGGAGAAATAGGTTCTCCAATACATATCTCCACAGATGAGCAGATAAACAAACATCTTGGTAAAGCTTCTATCCAAGATGAAAGATTTTGCGTACTCAAGCTGGATCTCGTGGAAGATGACTTCCTTATTGAAAAAGGAAGAGATGACTCCCAAGTTGGGAGAGAGCACTGATATGTATTGATTTATGGACAATCATTTTTCAGTTTGAAAAATGGTCCAGGATGAAAAACTTCCTTTTCAATTCAGAAAGTGGATTGAGATTTCTGACGGACAACAATTTCCCATTGTGGTTAACATGGGAAATGGTCCAGATTGATGATGTATCATAGACAACAACTTCCCATTGTGGTTAACATGGGGAGTGGTCTAGGGAAGTCTCTCTTCTTGAGGGTTACTCAAGAAGACTGGACCACCTCGTTGGACAATGATTTCTCATTGTGGTTAACATGAGGAATGGTCCGTTTTGGAGGTTGATACAGGACAATATTTTCCTCTTATGGTTAACAGAGGAAATGGTCCAGACAATCATTCCTTAGGTTTTAGACATTCTTTCTAGGGTGCACTTTGATTAGTGTAGGAGGAATGACCCAGGGGGGGGAATGGTCCAGGCTCAACAATCAGGGACAGGAATTCCTTAGGGTTTATACATTCTCTCCAGGGTGCACTTTTATTAGTGTAGGAAGAATGGCCCAGGGTGGGGAATTGTCCAGGTTCAGAAGACAGGATAGTTATTCTTCCTTGCTTGAGAAGAATAGTCCATATATCTCATTGTTCTACTCTGAGGGCATATATTCTTTCATATCTCATAGATGTGAGTGAAATATTGGCGTAGATGATTCAATTTATATCATAACATTGTTTCTGTGCAGGTTGATATCAGGCGATTTTTATGAAGATTTTATGACAGTAGATATATACTATTGTGGTGGATGTGTTCCACTATTCGTGACTATACATTGTTGATCAAGTACTTGTGTGTTACTTGGTGTGGTAGTGTACCACTAGATTGTAGTTATGTACTACTATGGATAGACACAATTGTGTTCTATTTTGTTCTGATTGCCTTGAAGACTATCATCAGTTTATTGGAAATAATTATCAGCCAGATGAATGATGAACATAGATTTTCCAGACAGAAAATGGTTCAGAACATTTACTCTTCTAGATAAGAAGAATGGCTCTTGTATCACTCTGTGGAGTGAGCATCATGTCTGATTACTCAGATAGAGTATGGTTTTGAGAGATGATGCAGCTGATGCTGATGGTGCTCATGATCTAGTGTATACAACTATGTTGATGCTACCGGGTGAATGGTATGTTTTTTGCTCAAGACCATTACCTATAATACCTCCCTAGCTAGGAGGGAGTGTTGATATTATGGTAGCTACGAGAGGTATTTTCCTCCACTTGTAAACCTGACGAGGATATAATACTCCGGGAAACAAGAAGAAACCCTAATGAGTTGACTAATAACCCTAGAAGACTTGTCGGCTCAAGAAGATAATTTATATTAGGTTATTAGCCTCCAAGAGAAGAACTCAGCCAAAAATAATAATATATATTGAACAGACAGATACCTAGAATGAGAAGTCGGCCCAGGCAGTTAGCCATAATTAGTATAAATACAGGAGGTCAGTTCTCATTTTGGCAGGCAGTCTCAGAATTGCAGAGCAACACTTGTGCGCACTGCAGTGCCCAGTTTTGTACGCCGATTTAAGGAGAGATGCCATTGCAACGGTTGAAACTAGCAGATCATGTTTGGCTTGGACTATCTCTTGGTTAGGGTTTGGACTATCTGATCAGCTCTTGTTGGTGCGCTACCCTTTGTTTGGCTATCTAGCCTAAGGTTTGCTTCCAGAGTGATTCTCTATCAAGGTTAAGGTGCTCAGAGGGTGTCTTTGGCCTATGGTTGGGTGACAATAGTGATATTGTCAATGGTAAAATTAGCACATCCATTATATTCTAACAATAGAAACCCATCAACAGACCTTTGAAATAATGAATTTCCCAAAAATGAGATATTTGGAGGCTTCCAAACGTAACCTCCTTCATCGATGAGATTCTAAATGATCATGACATTTTTTATATTGTAAGTAATAAACTACGTCCTTATACCAAGGATGTTCAACAAAGTTGAGATTTTGATTTTCTATAAAGAAGAGTGTTGACAAGGTGTTTTCATTTTCTTCAGAAGAACCACTTGGTTTAGGATGTTGATACAAGTGAAGTGCTAAGTCATGCCCCTTAATAGTATTGGAAGCAGTAATTTTTAAATCATGTTCTTTAATATTTGCAAGCCAATGCACAGGTTTTCCTGAAAGATGAGTCTTTGAAATTAGAAACTTGACAGCAAGTAAAGGGACTTTTACCTATGTATGCTTGTCGAGAATGAAGCGGAGAAATTTCTCTATAGCCTTAATGAGAGCATAAACTTGTTTTTCAATATAAGAATACTTGATTTTATCATCAGATAAGCTCTGAATCATGTAGGTTACATGTTGTTCATTATTTTGATCATCTTTTTGCAGAATGACAACAAAAATTGCTTCTTCTGTTGAGTTTGTATAAATAATAAATTATTTATTAAAGTCTGGTTTCACCAAGACCGAAGCTGAAGTAATTGCATTTTTAACTTCTACAAAATAATTTTTGACATCTTCCATCTAAGAGAAAGATTGATCTTGTTTCAACATATTATGATTAGGTTTAACCATCACAACAAAATTAGGAATAAATATTCTAACAAAACTTATTGTACCCATGAAAGATTGGATTTATTTTTTAGATGTAGGTGCCCCAAGATTTAAGATTGTGGTAACTCTTCCAGGATCTATGCTTATTCCATAATTTGAGACAATGTATCCAAGGAGTTTACCTTGAGTTACGCCAAAAACATACATTTTAGGATTTAAAGACATACCAAATTTTACACATTGTAAAAAGACTTGCCTAAGATGATCAAAGTGATATGATTGGTTTTTTGAATAAAAAGTTAAATTATCAAGGTATACTTGAATAGTCTTACCGATGAGATCATCAAAAGATATTTGCATAGATATTTGGAAAGTGGCACCTACATTAGATAAACCAAAAGGCATACATTTGTAAGCAAAAGTGCCTAGCGAGTAATACATGTGGTTTTGTATTTATCAGTCCTCTTAACTCTTATTTGATTATAACCTGAAAAATCATCGAGTAAGGACATCATTTGAGATCCAACAACTTGTTGTAAAATTAATTCCATATTAGGGAGGAGAAAATTATGTTTAACACTAGCTATGCTTAGTGTATGAAAATCCACACACAATCTAATTTCTCCAGTTTTCCTTCTTACATGAACAAGATTAGATACCCATTCTAAATATTTAATTGGAAAACTAATATAAGCATTGATAAATTTTTCCACTTCCTTTCTGATGGTAGCTTCAAGTGCGGGATTAATAGGTTGTTGCTTCTGCCTAAACAATTTTTCTTCTTCCTTATTTGGAATAACATGTTGGATAACACTAGGATAAAAACCACAAATATCATCATAGGACTAGGAAAAAACATCTTTAAACTCATGGAATAAATCCATGAATTTTGTTTTTTTCTTCTTCAGAACATTGTGCTCCAACTTTCAAGACTTTTGGTTGTTTAGGAGTTCTAATGTTTAAGGGAATCAAATCCCCTATTTTTCGTTTTGACTCCTATTCTTTCTTATCATCATGGATTCCAAAATCACTTGTTCAAAATGAGTTCTTGAGAGGAGTCAAGCCTTTAGGAGATTTATTATCTTCAAGAGAAATGATCTCCTTAGGGTTATAGAGCTCATTTTGCAAGAAAACACAGATACTTTCATCATCAAGAAAGACCTGCCAAGATTCCACATTGTTAGGAAGATGAGGTCTATGTAAGGAAAAGAATGTGCAATCAGGTCTTTGAGGAAGTAATTTTCTTGTAGGAGAAGCTGCAAAAATAGCTATCCTACCAGCGATAGAATTCAAATCTCTTTCAATATGAGTGATGTTAAAAGATAATAGATTTTGGATCAATGCCCAAATAGCTTGGGTGTATCTCTTTAGTAACTTGCTAGTAGGAGTATAAATTTTCTTGACCAGATTGACAACAAGATCTGAGTCTCCAAAAACAATAAGATGACCACAACCTAAATTATAAGCGTTTTTAATGCTTAACAGTAGGGCTTTGATTTCAGTTACATTATTTGTATAGTAAAATTCAAGTCTATAGGAAAAATTGTGGATTTTACCTACAGGTGAATATTAGACAATGCCTGCCCCATTAACTTTATTTGAACATTCACCATCAAAGTGCATATGCCACATATTGTCTTCATAATCATAGGATTGTTCAAGAGAAGTGTTATCTTCATCATTGAAAATTGAATAAACACCCATATCTTCCTCAATAAAATTTACATTTGATCGAGGAACCTTTTCGATGTATAGTGAGATTTGTCCTTCCCTTAACACAATTATATTCTTACCATTTATGGGAATAAACAAATGAGATCCACCTAAAGATAAGTAACCACCCATTAAATCCTACCAGTCTCTACCCAAAATGATTGAATAATTGCTAATGGCCATGTCAATGACTTGTATATTTAAAGTGGTCCTTATCTCTAAATGGGTGCAAAGGACTAAAGTTACATATTTAATCTCATCGATCATAGATTGTTGTTGATTATTATAGGACAACATGCTTCTCGCATTTTCATTTGTACAAGAGAGGCTAAGTTATTCCATAATAATCTTGGACATTACATTAGGTCCAGACTCGCCATCTATTAGGCAACAATGGGCTATTTTATCAAAAATATTTACAAAAATATAAAAAGGTGGATTTTTTTATAGAATTTTTAAAATTATTTACACCTAATCTATTTAGATGTGAGTCTTCTTCATCAAGATCTTCAGATAAACTGAATATTGAGGGAGTTTTATCTTCCATAAAAAATTTAATGTGTTGTTGTTGCTCGGGGACAACGACCATGTCCAGGAGAGTTGCATTTGCTTTTATTTTAGCTAGTTGTTTTAGTATTTTATACTTTGATGAAGGTAAAGAGGTTGAAACCCCTTGATTTTGTGCTACTTTTTTCAACCTAAGGATTTGTACTCAGAGAAGAAGAGGAAGGGGCAAAGGTAGTTTTAGGATTTCCACCCTTTCCCTTATCAGTATAATATTTACTCTGAGTGTTTACTAACATTATATATTCTTCAGGATCGAAAACTAAGGTAGCAACAATAGCTTCATTTATTTTGCCAAAGATTCTTTCATGTGCATTTTTCTTAACTTCACAAGTGTTCTCCTCATGATTATCATCGCAAAAATTACATCAAGCTCTAGAGAGAATAGTCTTTGGCTAATTATACGGTACAGAATTAATAGGCCGATTTCTCAAAAAAAATTGAGAAGAGGATTCAACATGGATTGAATTGGTAGAGATCCCTTTCCTTTCAAAATAAATCATTCAATTTCTCATATATTGAACAAGTTATAGGATAGTTGAAATTTTAGTTTGCTTAACAAAATATTCCTTAGGAAGACTTGTTCTTTCTATTTTTTCTTCATAGTCCAAACAAGTCTGGAGTGCAGACCGTAAGCTTGTCACATTTTTATCTTCTAACCTATGACTATAATAAGAGGGAAAGGCATTATAGTACTGAATGAAAGCAACTTGTTTATGAGGAAGGATCATCTCTGGGATTTGATTGTACAATTTGGTGAATCTATGATTGAAAGATTTAATGGCTTCACCATTTGTAAAAACAATGTTATTATAATCCTTTAACAAATCTATTGGATTCTTGGGTTTCCCATATGTTCATTTAAACTAGTAAACCAATTCATCTTGAGTTGAAAAGACTTTAGGAGGTAATTCAAAAAAATCGGCAACAACTTTCCCTTCTAGAGAATTAACGAATAATCACATACATGTATCATTATCATTTGCTCCTATATTGAAGCATGCGTTTATAGCCTCTTTTACAAAAAATTAAATAATTCTCAAGAAATATGTCCTTGGAATTAATGTTATCTTTTATAATTTAAGTATGTCAAAATGAAAGGAAAATATTCATAACATAAAATATTTTTGAATAATTTTTGAACTGCTTTAGAAATAAAAGATTTGATAAAGATTACACATAAAACTAAAATGAGACTTCAAAACCATCCAAAGATTTTATTTATTCAAGTCTAAAATAAAACCAACAACATTATTCATACCCAAAAGGTAAGGACCATAATGAGACTTAGAAGTCAAATATGGTATATTGCATCATACAAAGACCACTGGTATAATTGAGTGAAACCAATACTAGAAAAAAAAAAAAGCTGAAATGACAAGCCACAATGCCACTGCCTTGACTCTGCACAAAATCTTCAATCAGTACTGAAAACTAATCCATAAATCTAATAAGAATCCATAGACTATTAGAGACAGGTGATAAACCTCGTGAAGTATATAAATAAATCAATACTTCTTGGCTCTCTGTATTGCCACCTTCAGTAAGATCCTGCTACCAACAAGAAGTTCTTAGTGATTATGTATTTCAGAGATGAATGAAATAGTAAAGTAGTCTCACTTAAGAAACAAGAGCGAACCTTATCAAAGTTGTTCTCTCTATCACTCCTCCCTTGCTTGTCCCTTGAAATCGTCTTTTATTTTTTTCAAAACTAGTTTGAGAAGTTCAACTACTTTTAGTTAAGTCATTAACTAATTTTAGTTAATGGGGAAAACTTATAAATTAATAATAATATTTAATGAAAATGATAAAATAAATACTAACTAATCAGTGGGGACCCCCTAATTACTCTTTTAGTTTTTTTAACAACTTTCCCCTTGTTCCTCCTTCGAAATAGATATTAATTAATGCCATCATTCATCCATTAAAAATCAATATAACATATGTGTGTGTGTGTGTGTGTGTGTGTGTGTGTGTGTGTGTGTGTGTGTGTGTATTGTTGTCTAAGTCAAAACTGCCATAATATGCCAAAATAAATATACCATCAATCTATCTCAAAAATAATACTACTGCGAAAATAACCAAAATGATGAATAATTAGTTTGTTCAAACCATACCACTCTCCCAAAAATAGCAAGAACTGTCCTCATTGGTAAAAACATCATAATAACAATATAAAATCATAAGTCATTTTTTTTTTATGTGAGGCATCTTGCCTCTGTTTACTTTCTTGTGGCCTTATGACTTCCAAACCTTTGTCAATTGGTGTTTTAACTCTTGTCATTGATGCTTCCAGATGCATGTCCTAAAAGGAAAAATGTTTACTTTCAATTTTTTAATGTTTGGTATGAGAAGTGATTGAATGTGAAGATGCTACTAACTGATTAGAGTTGACAGATTGGGCAGGTCGTTTTCCTTTACTAGGATTAGGCTCTTGAATTTGAGACTTTAGCTTCTTTAATGGCTGAGTGGAATGGGCATGGGAAGCTTAAGATGTAATGTGTAGGGCAGACCACTTTAGAAGAGGTGGAGGTAATGGGAATGAAGTTGAGGGTCATCCTTGAGCTTGATGTTGATGAGGGTTGACAATCTCAGTCCAACCATCATTGGTTGGAATCTCAGGAGGTAATGAAACATGTGGTGGTACATGAATTCCAAAAATATTTGGATGAGGTCAAAGGGGTAGTCTTTCAGGTGGAGGACAAGGTTGGAAATCCCCTTGTCCTGCTAAGTTCAAGAAACCAGTTTGTAGGAGTTGATTAAACTCCTCAGATTCAACATCGAAATGGATTGAGAATCAAAGTCTTTTATTTCCCCAAAATTCATTTGGTCTTCTCCATCTTCTTATGTTTCCTCTACCACCACTTCCTCTACTAAATAAACTCATTTATAAGTGTAAAACAAAGTTAGAGTATGCATACAATATCTAATAAACATTAAGTACCATTTTAACTACATAACTTAGAAACAAATTTGTTGACAACAAACCACACACAAGCAATCAAAGAGATACACAGAGGATGAATCAATGAAGATGACATCTCTGTCCTTTAATTCTTCAATCATCACATAAGTAGTTATCACTTAAGAACATGTGAGAGACAATGTATTTGGGAATATGATGGGATTGTAATGTTCGAAAAGTGATATAATGGCAGGGAATGAGATGACACATGTTCAAAGATAGTCTATCATAAAGTCAAAAAATCTCTTTACAACTACCTTCGTCACTTTATATATTCCTTGGTCATTCCTCTACTGTAAAAAATCTATCATGCATAAGGGGGAAAAATTTATGGAATAAAATGAATATGGAATTGGGAGCTGGGAATAACTCATGGAAACTAAAAAATATGGAGGAGTTGGCCCTGAGCAATATAAATTAAATCAATCAAGTATAACCAGTCTGCTGCATACTTCTTCAAAATTTACCATAACCATATACAATATCCCAACCATAACACACTCTTATTTCCAATATTAATATTATTTAATCAAAAAATATTTAATTTCATTACACATGGGAAAAAGTTAAATAAAATTTTGAAATTAATATGAATTTGGGAATAAAGGAATAGCTTATGGAAAGTGAATACATGAGGGAATTGATCATGTATAAAAGAAATAAAACATTTCAATCTTCAAAACAAATCTCCTTTCATTCGAATATTAAGCCATGAGCAACAATAACTATCAGTTGTAAACATATGCCAAAATCAATTGAACCCTTTCTTCAATAGTATACAACTTATATCGCCATTGCATAATCTTTTGCAAAATCATTTATCATTGGTAATGCTAGTATATGTCTCTTTCAACTTCAAGCAAACTATGCAATAAATCTCTTTGAATCCAAACTATCATCAGACTGTATGATATTGGAAATAAGAACATTCATTCTTTAAAAATAACATTAACAATTTCCAAAAACCTTTTGTATAAATCAAAATTGAACAGGGCCAAAGAAGGCATTTGGCATGTTCTTTATTTCAAGTTGCTACGATATTACTTTCAACAAAATAGCCAATGACGTGCATTAAACAATCGATTCATATTAGTCATCATTCAAAAAGACCAAGGATCAAAATTGGATCACATCATTTTTTCATTGTAACAAGAGGCTTATCGTTGTATTTAAAGAGAATAGGGTTACCAATTTTGAGATATACTAGAACTCTCCTTGCAAGCTTACAATATTTTCTAAAACAAGTAGGAATGTGAAACCCTAGGGCTTAACAACAACATACTTTAACTTCTAACAGTGACCAAGCATAATGATATGATAGCCTTTTAAATGCTTGGGTTTGAAACCAGACTGCAAATTTCCCCTTCAAATCATGACTCGAGAAAATATTTCTCGGGAGAGAAAATGTGTGGAACCTAACAAAGATATGAAAAACCTATAACATTGGTCCCAAGCAAAGGGTATTAAAAAAAATATAGAAGCTTCACTTAAGCCAGGCATTATACATGAGAATGCCAGGTGGATTTTTACTAGAAACTCATAACAAAGGAGCAAGGTCGAACAAGGCATTCTCCTTTCCTTTTAAAAAAAGAAAAAGACCAACACTCAGGCTACATTATCCTCAACCTGGGTCAACTATCCAATTCCACCATAAAATATGCCAAGAAGGAACAACTCTGAAGACAATTTTGAAAAACCCAACAAGACTTTACAAACCAAAGAACCAAATAGTAAAATGAACTGATTATTTCATTCTTGGGAGGGAAGAAAATGTTAGAACGAACTCAGAATCAAAGCAACATGCACATTCACAATCAACATAGCTCGTACTAAATTATCATTGCAAAATATTCAATATGCATTGATTGGTATTAACTACAATAAACAACCTTCACTAACCACTCGTTTTCCCTTGAAAGCAATGAGTTTTACTATCAAACAACCATGGTCAGTGTCGAACAATAGTCACTGTAGAGCTCAATTCCAAGAAAAAGAATGAAAATTACAGAATGCTCGAGGTGGTAACCTCACGAAAACCTTGCGTCCATACATGCAATGCATGGGACTCATGTCCCCCCAAAAAATTAGTTCCTTTTCCAAATCACCATTCCACTAGCAATTACATCCAATAACAACACAATATAGTATGCCAAGTATGCAACAAATCACGTGTCCAATATCCATATCAACGAAATACTTTATGTCATATGGAACAATGGCCGAAACTTACCATCCTTCCTCTTTTCAAAGTTAAAACCACATTCATCGCCACCCTTAAGATGTGGCAACATATATATGCCAATGTAAATGTCAAGGGAAAGTAACATGTGGTACGAAAACAATATACAATATACCATACGTGTTGTGTTGAAAAGAATCTCCCACATTTAAACTTCATTGTGCCAACTCTTTCATAACGAGAGCTCAATGCTTCATATCATATGCAAGGTTATGTTAAGTTTTTGAGTATCATTTCACATTGGATCACTAGGATATGACCAAAATTTTAAATGTAAAGTCCACTTATCACTCGCACATGACTTGTATATGCACATGAAAACTTCAATATATACCAACCCTTTAATAAACCAACAACTTTTTGTATGAGTATAATATGCCATGGATTGACATTCATTGCCATTAATAAATAGTGATTGGTGCATCAAAATATCTTAAGAAAACTGAAATAGAATGCAAAAAGGTCATTCTTTATAGAACAAGTGCATTGCCATTTTTTCATCTTTAACTAGGGAGCCCCACCTATAGTTTGTTAGGATATTTAGACACTTAGGAGTTAGTTAAGATCTACTTGGTCTATTGTGTCGTTAGGTAAAAGTGTGTTTTCTAGTGTGTTTCTTTAGTGTGCATTAGTATGCATTTGTAGTCAGGAAATCCAACGGTCACGATATGTTCCTGACATAGAGTGATCCGGCGGTTCATACTCTCCTCGATCTTAATGGCCATTGATCCATGGCTTAACACCTGATTGGTCCATGATCTCTATTTAAATAACATGGAGGGTCATTTTCCGATGATCGATTGTGAGAAACTCTATTGTAAAATCTCTCTGTAATCTTTTTCTTTGCATTAATAAACTGCTCCAAGTGGCCGCGTTGGTTGGGGTCGTGGATGTTTCCCCGTAGGGGTTTTACCACGTGAAAACATCAGTGTGTTGATCTTTGAT
>ML839017.1:24699-39242 GCA_009831015.1 Picea engelmannii
TATGCCCCCTTTACCCCTCATTATAACTGATTATTTCATCCTTCACTAGTTTCTCTTCCAGTGACTTCAGACCCCACTGTTGAGTACTATTGGAAGGTCCAGTGCTATTTGAGAGGAAGGATGGTACGTCTTTTAGGACACGATCATTTTTTTTCTTTGATTCCCCACGCAGAAAAAACCCACTTATCCACATATATGCCTTTTTTTCAAAAAACTTTATGTATGATTCACTTTTGATTACATTTTGATCTAGATATATATATTGTGTAAAGCTCAAAATTTGCAACAAAGGCTCTTGTTTATTTTTCTCTCATCACATTTTGCACACATCCACTTAGCTAGTCGGACATCATAGGGGAACCATAGAACCCTCATCGTTCCAGACGCTTACTAAACCTCCCTCCTATTTTAGGGGGAGTTCCTCATCTTGCCAAATCCTTGGTACCACCTTCACACACTCCTGTGAGTGCCACTATTCTAGGATCAAATTGTACTGGTTCCACATTACTTGGGTCCACTTCTCAAGTCCCTTCGTCCACTCGCTCTCCTTTATACGAAAGCGGGGGGCCAACTTCCTCTCAAGGGGGAAGTACCAACCCACCTAGTCCCCCTCAAGGGTCAGGTTCACAACACACTCACACCATGGCTAGAGCTAATCCCCCACCCCCCCCCACTGCAGATGCCATATTTGGCCTCTCTTAACATACCATATCTAAGAAAACTCACCAATGATTCTATATTGCATAACCCCACATGGCATGCAATGCCCACCAAACTACCTTCAGACATCCCCAAATTTGAAGGAAAGGCAGGTGATGACCCTGCCAACCATGTCATGACTATCCACCTATGGTGCTCTTCCAACAGAATTATGGATGATTCCATCAGACTACGATTATTTCAATGCAAACTCATTGGCCCATCAACCAAATGGTATGTAGACAAAAAATCAAGATCCCATGTGACTTTCGAGTCCTTGGCCAAAGCATTTTTGACCTTATTTAAATTACCAATCCGCCATGACAATGGTCTTGAACTACTCTCTAATTTCAAACAAACCTCAACCAAACATATCACTGATCACATTCACGAGTGGCGTAGATGACGTAGTTTGTGCAAAGCAGAAACCACCAAACAATAGTGTCTTGACTGGTTTCTCAGATCACTTGTCTCTCTCCTTGGTAAAGATGTAGCTTCCACATTCCCTCAATATGAAGAAGAAGACATCAGCAAGGCTCAACAATATGACCTCATTTATTCACAATCAAGGTACTTATACACAGTACTTCCTGATCTCCCCAAACTCGTGCCATTCAGTCAAGACAAACCCGAGATGTCTCACTTAGCAGATAGATTGATTGGTAATACCACACACCACAGTCCTCAACCCCAACCACCACCAATGTATGGTACACATCAATATTCGTTGGTGTATGGGGGAACCTCTTATTACCCCCCACCCCCTTATCAACAACCATACCCTGTTGCTATTCCATCACCCATCAGTGGGCCACCGCCAACACCCTCAATACATCCCCCTATCCAGACAAGTTCTGGTACCCCCT
This sequence comes from Picea engelmannii, assembly GCA_009831015.1. Taxonomy (NCBI): domain Eukaryota; kingdom Viridiplantae; phylum Streptophyta; class Pinopsida; order Pinales; family Pinaceae; genus Picea; species Picea engelmannii. Next base: position 26,265 of record ML839017.1, read on the forward strand.
CTACTTCATCTTATACTTTAAGTACTAGCGAAAGCGCCACGCCTTCCTACATACCTTACAGATCAAAAATCCCACAGAATCCATACTTTCCATTTCCTGGTCCACCACAACCCATGGTCCCCCCACACCCTCACGCTGGGGTGAATTTTGTTCAACCCTCTCCCGTTTAGCAATATCAAAATTTTGAACAGCTAAATACAACAAATCCGACCCATCCGTCGAATAATTCCAAAAATAAAGGAAGGAACATGAACAATAACAACCTAGGCCAAAGTGGGAATCAACCCCAACAAAACCAACCTATTGGGGGCAACCTGAGCCAAGGGAATAAGAACCCCTAGGGGGGAAACAACAACAGGTGTCAAGGGATAAATAAAAATACTATTAAAACCAACTTCCCCTATTCCCTTTGCAGTAAGTTTGGTCATTATACTCATCATTGCCCCCCCAATCACTGATTTTAAATGGTTGAAAGACTTAGGCAGTCTACCACATCCTCCAGCACAACCTGCCCCTCAGCAGGCCCCACAACAATATGTGCAACAACCCCCCCCCCAGTCGTGCTGCAGAATCCCATTCCACACCAAGGTGTGATGAACACCCAATAGGACATGCATCGTATCCCACCTCAGTTGGGCTAGTATCTCAATCGAAACAATCCCGTAGATCATACCATCCTCCTCACCAGTGAGAAAGAAATCCTTCTACAAACATGTAATTGTCAGTACCATGCACCCGCTGAGTCTCCTCCCATTCCTCTAGAAACAATCCCCGCACCAATGGGACCCTCGTTGATGATCCCTCTCCCTAACACAAAACCACCTCTTTACATCCCTTGCATCCCATTGTGCAGGAATTTCCACAACCCACAGGCTAGGGCAGCTCATAATTACAGTTTGGTTGATGACTTAGCATAATCCTCGACTGTCATGTTAGTCTTAGAAGTCCTTTAGACTTGTCCCACTCAGCAGAAATCATTACTTTCTTCCTTGGGGGCAGTCGACCCTGCCGATACTCGACTCATTACATTTGATCTTGACAGTAGAGAACCTCGCCTTGCAACTCTAATCGCTTTTCAAATCCCAGTAAAAATTTGGAACATTACATTTCATCGGTGCATCATTGATGAAGGTGCATCCACATGCATTATGTCCAAATCTGTATGGCAGAAACTTGGTTCCCCCGAACTCATACCATCTGCCATTACCTTACGAGCTTATGATGGATGACCATCGTCTCCTGAAGGGCTCTTCCAAAATGTCCCCGTAGAGCTCGGGGGAAATACTATTCTCATCGACATTGAAGTTATTGATGCCCCACTTGATTATAATATCCTGTTCGGTCATAGCTACATGTACGCTATGAAGGTAGTTGCCTCTTCCGTCTTTCGAACAATGATGTTCCCCCATAATGGGAAGATCGTTACCATTGACCAAGTCTCACATTACAAGCCTAACCCATCTACCAACATCGATAACATTCTCCCTCTCATCCACACGAGTCATGATGCATACCCACTCATTGAAATGAGTCCCAAAATTTTCAAAGACCCATCATTGTTAGGCACTTACCATGGTGCACCACCACTCCTTCATCCTTCCAATCAAGTATGCGTCATGTCATCCAATGGAACTGACACAGAGGATACCCTTCCTCCTTGGGAGGCTTCTATCATATCTGACTTCCCATTAGTCGTAGAGCCCCCCCCTCACGAGCCTCCTGCGAACTCATCGACCCTACCAATCCACGATTTCACTTCTCCCCAAGGCCATATTCCAGTTTGGGAGACAGTTCCCCAAGCCATTACTCAAATTCCCTTCTTCTACCCTCCACCCAATGTACAATCTTTCCAAGTAGCCACAACGCTTACCCTCCCTAATATGGTGTTAGCAATTCCAATTTGGTATTTACATCCACCAGAGATGGTCCCTCGACCATCCCTTCCCCCCAAACAAAAGGAACCCGAATGGCAATTCCCATACTCACTCCCACCATACCCTCTACACCCCCACTCACTACCCTCCCTGCCACAGTTGGGGGTAGGAAAAAGAATATGGAGCCCACATCTCCACTTCCCCCATGCATCCAACCCCCTTGCACGCTATGTGAGAAAGATGGAAACCAAACCAACAACTGCCTATTTCTACCGAAGTTACGGAACTTGATTCCACTCAATCAAACTCCATCAACACTCACCACTGTAGCAAGTATTGCCGCTATTTCCCCTCACTCAAGTAGTAAAGGGCTACGAACCAAATTTTCTTGTGCTATATGTTCAAAATATGGCCATTATACCCACCATTTCCCATCACTGCCTTGCTTCCGATAGACATTAGCCATAGTATGCCAAAGCTTCCAGAACGAACCTAATCCAACTACATCATCCCTACCCAAAATCACTGACATCCATTATGTCACAAATTCCGTCAATGAACGTATGAGATACCCTTTCTCTCTATGTGAATACTTAGATCATTTTACATACCAGTGTCCTATGATCATTGAATACAGGCAACACCAATTGACCCTAATTCAAACCCCTACAGAATCGATGGTTGACCTTACCTCCTCACTAGAGATTCTTCATATCATTTCTCCTGAACCTGAGGCCCTCCCAATGCCTCCATGGTTCTTGGATGACTTCTCCGAGGATTCACCCCCAAATCCCCCTAATTCTCCCATTCATTTCCCTATGGAAATATTACACCCAACTACCACTGGTACTCCTCAGTACTTCAATATTTGGTTTATGTTGAGCGAACCATCTCAATTTCATTGCAACGTTCCCCCTATTTCTTCATCACTAGGGGACAACCACATGATGAAAGTCACCGATATCACTTTTGACAACCCCTTGTATTCCCCCCAATTCCACTGTGACGAGGAAATACTCGAAGATTTCACCACCCCCGACTACCCATGGGATGCGCTGCATCACCTAGCACTCTTCTTTCCACAGGAAGCCTCCACGCCTCCTAACCAACACCCCATATACATGGTCGAAACCAAGGATTTTATCCCATCAAGGCATATCGACTGGTTCAACGACCCCATTCTTGCCCCTGATTCTTTTGAAGAAGGCAACATGGCCAACATTTCCCCAACCATCAAAATCAACATTTCCATAAAAAATGGAGTCGTCGAGGAAATCATCATTGGCGCCACTTGCACTCCTCAAGAAGTCACCACCTATAAATCCCTCTTCCAATAATATCGAGATATTTTCGTCTGGTCATACACAGAAATGCCTGGCCTTGATCCCTCTATCGTTGAACATCGCATCGACACCTAGCCTGACATTACACCAGTTCATCAAAAACAACGACCGCTACACCCATCCAAAGTAGTGGCCATCAAAGAAAAAATTGACAAATTATGTGTAGCTGGGTTCATCTACCCCATCGCCTATACCAAATGGGTTTCCAACCCTGTACCTGTTAACAAAAAACAGGGCACTATCTACGTCTACACAGACATTCGCGATCTCAATGACGCATGTCCCAAAGACAACTTTCCAATGCCTTTCATCGATCAAATTATCGATGACTATGCAGGCCACGAGGCTCTATCCTTCATGGATGGCTTCTCTGGTTATAACCAAATCCAAATTCACCCAGCTGATCAATACAAAACCGCATTCAGTACCCCTTGGGGTACTTTTTCATACCGTGTCATGCCTTTTGGCTTAAAGAATGCTAGCGCAACTTTACAATGGGCTATGACATACATTTTTCATGATCTGGATCATATCATCCTTGCATACTTGGATGACCTCACAGCTCGATCTAGGAAATGCACCCAACATCTTGATGATTTACGAATCATCTTCCAACGGTGTCGTTAGTATAACATCCACTTGAACCCCCTTAAATGCGTTTTCTGCGTCACTACAGGGTGCCTCCTCAGATTCATCATTTCCTAAAGTGGTATCACTGTGGACCCCCTCAAAGTCCAATTCATCACATAAATTCCACCTCCCGGAAATTTACATCAACTCCAGAGCCTACAAGGAAAAGCTAACTTTCTATGGCGATTTGTCCCAGACTATGCCACTCACGCACATGGTTTCCTTTGATTACTACGCCATGACTTCCCATTTGACTGGGATGAACATGACCAAAAATCATTTCACGATCTTAAAATGGTGCTATCCAGTGCCCCTTTAATTAGTGCACCCAACTACAATCGCGACTATATCCTCTACATATCAACATCAACTGTCTCGGTCGCAGGAGTTCTCGTTCAAATCAGTGATGACGATCATGAGAATGTCATTTATTATGTTAGTAAAAACCTCTCAGGACCACCCTTGAAGTACAAACATGAAGAGAAACTAGCCCTTGCAGTCGTCCTCGCAGTCCATAAACTGTGTCATTACATTCTGCTTCACACGACTAAGGTCATCCCAGATTCCAACCCTATGTAATACTTGCTCAGTCGTTGGCAAATTAATGGAAAATTTTCTTGATGGATCGTTATCCTTAAGGAGTACAATCTTGAATTCTCAACACCCAAGAGCAAGAAATCTCTCGTCCTCGTCGAACTGGTCACGACCTTCCCCTCTGAAACTACCAGTTCCCCCATCAATACCGACTTCCCCGATGAACATCTCTTTTACATCACTTCATATGATCCTTGGTACGACGATCTCCTCGTCTACCTACGAACCCAAAAGTTCAGTAACCACCTCTCATGAGATGATCGTCGGTGTATTCGCCATTAGGTCCCACGTTACCTCCTCATAGGAGACATCTTATACCAGTGAGGGGTCGACAGCATACATCGTCGATGCTTGACTATTGACGAGGCCGATAGAGTCTTGAACGACTGCCATGGCGGCGCATGTGGGGGCCATCTTTTAGGAAATTCCACTACTCAGAAGATCATCCGAGCAGGTTATTTTTGGCCTACATTGTTTCATGATTGCATTCACGCTGTGAAGCGAAGCGAGAAATGTCAGCTTTATGCCAACAAAGCATGAGCACCACCTGCTCTTCTTCACCCAGTCATTACTGTCGGCCCCTTTTTTAAATGGGGCATTGATTTCATGACTTGCAATCCCCCTTCTAGCAATGGACACAAATACATTGTTGTCGCAGTCGATTACTTCACAAAATGGGCAGAAGCTCTGCCCACCTTCAAAAATACCGCTGACACTGCAACACGTTTTTTCTTTAACCACATCATATCCCGCTTTGGAGTACCACTCCAACTAGTTTTCGATCACGCGAAACACTTCGAGAATGAGATTTTCATCGAACTCTCATCTCGGTTAGGATTCTCCCATGAGTTTGCCTCACCATATTACCTTCAATCCAATGGACAGGTCAAATCCGTTAACAAGGTCCTCAAGACCATGTTACAGTGCATGGTTAATAAACATAAGACCAATTGGCATCATATGTTATTTTCCGCACTATGGGCTTATCGTACGGATGTGAAAAAACCACTGGTTTCACACCATTTCATCTTGTCCATGGGGTTGAGGCCACTCTTCCCATCGAATGTGAAATTCCCACCTTACACACCAAAATTGAGTTATTACCTGACACTGCTCCAATGGAGCAGTGCTTGATGAACTTAGAGTCCCTGGATGAAGATCGTCAATCTTCATTAGAGAACAATGAGGCAGCTAAAAAATGATCAAATTCCACCTTTGACTTCCATGCCAACCTTCGCTCATTTCAGAAAGGTGACCTCGTCCTTGCTTACGATATCGCTCACGATACCCTTGGTCATGGAAAATTCAAGTCACTATGGCATGGCCCCTACATTATCCAACATTGCCTCACCAAAGGAACCTACATCCTGGCCTCTCCTGAAGGCCTCTCTCTCAAAGAACCCATCAAYGGGTTATASTTAAAGAAATTTTATGCCTAAGCATAGAAATTCTACTTTAGGTTATTTCTTTTATAGTGTTTTTAATCTTTTTTTCCATCCCTCACRTCTAAAGTATCATTTGTGCTATTGAYAGATGCTTCGTCCACCRGCCTACCACATYAGTTACACCAACGACGCTAGCCATTGGACACAAAATCTCACTTCGACAACTTGGGCCCTCTATACCCCCTCACATGAAATGCTCCATTCGAGCGGCATATGTTTGGGTTCAGCCACCAACAACCAAGCCGAATACACTGTCGRCATTGGCCTCCTAGACAAGGCCCAGCATCATCGTATTCGTCACCTTAGCATCTTTCTCGACTCTCAACTAGTCRTTCTCCAACTCAACAATGTGTACCGCATCCGCGATCCTTGCCTCCTTCGCAAATACCTGCAGGTTATACTTTTATCTCGACATTTTGATTCCATTACATTTACACATATTTCAAGACATTTGAATCAAATTACAGATAACTTAGCTAACATTGTGTTAGACTAGCATATATCACATCAAGATACCTCTACACATACATAAAATATCAAAAACCTGTCAAAACATATATAGATTAGACATCATCAAACATTAACAAAACACATGTAAACATCACATAGATCCAAAAATGTATACTCATGCATATATAACTAGATCCATAGGGCCATCGAAATGTTTACATAAAAAAATACAAGTATCCACAGGCTAGTGAAACACCTTGGTACAAAATTAGCTCACCAACCTATATACAACAAATACACACATACATAGAGTGAAACTCATGGTGCCTCTAGAGCACCACCTCCTGCCCCTCCCTCGGGCGGTGGTCCCCCACCCACTACTGGTCCCTCTGGACCGGGAGGTAACCGTCCGGTCATAGCAGCACCTGCTACTACTTCTCATCATACCACGGCCCGCCACGATGGAGGAACCCCTGCACACTACTCCAGGATGCCCTCATCCTGGATAAGCGACCACATTCCCTCATGCACGCCCTGTAGCACCACCTGCAGGTGATGGAAAATATCCTCAAAATTTGCTTCGGCATCTGCTAGAGAAGCATGTGATGGCCCAACACCTAGATCATCAAACCAGTGTCTCCTCACTGCTCTCTCCTCCTCAACTGGTATCTCCTCGGCGTCCTCACAGCAATGTCTCTCTCCTACCCGTGGTGGTCTCCCCATCTCCTGGCGAGCCGACGCCCTCAACAACTCAACCTCGTGCCTGCTAGGTGCCACATCTGCACATACAAACAACCAAATAATAGTATCAACATCTATACCATATACACATGTCATGCTATCTCAAAAAACATATATATTAAACTCATAAACATACCTCAGTGATAAAAAACCTTCCCTGGAGGTAACACCATGTTCGGATCACCCCGGAAGTCAACACCAGCATATGGATACTGCAAAATCACCTACGACATATGCCACCACACTTGCACCGCCTCAGCCGTGAAGAAGTGGCCACCCTCACCACCACCATGGCGAAGCAAAATAGTTGACCACTGCCTCATTCGTGGCTCTCGCACCACAGGAGCACCCAATAAAATCCTAAGGCACAACATAGGCACCCTCTCCAAAAACCAGGCCACTAGGATGGACCCAAAGGCAAACTCTCTTATATCAGTGGATCGACAACGGTCTAGCCCTACCATCCTGGTATGTAGCATAAATCCCCAAGAAAAGTGCTCACCGGCCAGTACCCTCTCCATAATACTCAGCTGACCACCACTGATCTGCCGAGTCGCAAGGGACCCATACACCCTTACAATCATCGCTACTATACAATGATGAGCTAGAGCATCCATCGCCCCGATGCTCACAACAGAGACCAACATAAAGTTCACCCTGGAAAAATACCTCCGACCCACTTTCACTAATGCCACGTCTGCGAGTAATACCGGCTCTGCTGGTAGGGGCGTTCAGTGAAACGGGAGCCCAGTCAAAAATATATGTCCTCCACCGCAGTGAAGGCAATCTGCTCTCCCCGGACCATAAAACAATGCAGGTCCAGACTCCACATCCGGATAAGGAATTGTAGGAGATACTCCTGTGCCCGTATCAACGGGCACTCAAAGAACTTCAACAGCCCAAAGGCTTCCAAAGTCGCACGAACCCCAGACTCCTTAATCGCCACGGCATCCCTCAAGTGGGACCAATCCCACTCTCGCCAACCGACTGGCATCATGCATAATGATCTCCTGCAACCACATAAACCAATCCTAGGTCCGCCACCTTCACCATAAAAAACATTAAAAAGATAAGTTTTACACCCATCAACCTTGCCCCTAAGGCGCGACTATTTAAACCCGCAGGTGAGCACACATGCGCACCTGTTCACCCCACAGGCGCGCACGTATGCATGCCTGTTCACTCCACATGTGTGCACTCAAGCACGCCTTCCCATCCCACAGGTGTGCATGCATGCATGCTTTCTCACCATACAGGGGTGCCTCTAAGCACCCCTATCATGAAAACATGCACGCATCAAAGTGCGCCTGTCCACTACACAGCCGCACACAAATGCACGACTGTGTAGCCAACAGGTGCGCACATAATGTGCACCTTTGTCCCCCTTACAGGTGCCCCCATGCATGGCTATCTAGATGGTAGGCATGCACTTGTGCATGCATATACCTGGATCGCTCATGCACTTGGGGGCCCACACCCATAAAATCCCCTGTACGACCCTTCGTACAGGCCTTGCCCAGAAATGAAAAACCTAATTCTATGCAGGATGATCAGACTACTAACCTGAAGCTTGCTAATCCTGGATCGACTGCCTCGTTCTCTCGGAATCTCCAAATCTCCTCTGAACACCTCTCGTCTAGTCACTTTGGCAGCAAGTACAAATGAGGTGGCAATGTGGGCCCTACAACTATATATAGGCCTTTCTGCCAAACTTCCAATCACCATTTCGGGAGCTCCAGGTGTCTGTTCTTTGATCCATTTTCAACCATAGGATCAACATCCCGTCATATACATCATGATAGTCCCTGGGCTAGTTTTTATCCTTAGCCCCCGAGGCACCATTTTTTCATACCCCATCCAGGTACACATGCTCATGTTCAAAATTATCAAATAAATGCTCGTATGTTCGATTCTCTTCAGATATTTTTCATGTCGGGTATTTGGTTTTCATGTGTGCAGGTATTTGGTCATCATACATCAACACCACCCCTTCAGGTATATAATCAACACTAGCATGTAATTATTCCCTATGAATCTCAATTGCATCTCCAGTCACACCCTCTGACATTTGCCTATAGGATCTCCATCTCCGACTCTGCAGTACCAATACCTCCATTTTTATCTTCGGTACTGTCACCCGGTAGCACTCTCCCCCACATGATTTGTCTCATTCATAGCACCCTTTTGCACTTTGACACTCATGCTGTTTTTCATCCCTTTAGGGATGGGAGTCCCGATAGTCTTACATCATATCGCGAATCAGCCACATACTCCTTCTCCTCATTTTGCTAGCTTTCCCATCAGACTTCCAAATTATCTCTTCAAGGTTCTATTTTGAATGCACCTCTGCAGTATCATGAACCCTCCATTTCATCCACAATCAGTTTTCCCCTCTGCAAATTTCCCTTCCTTTCACCTACCTCATACAGAAACCCACCCATGGGGCCCCCACCCTCCACCAGTTCTCCAAGAAAATGGTGCCCTCACTGGCCCAACCATATTACATTGGGGAACCCGTTTCTGTATTTGTACACTCATCCCAACTTATTCTTTATTTATTATACAAATGCCTTTGTTTCCAGCATTTACATTACCTTTTTTTCGTCACCTTTGGCGACCTTCTTCCCTTTTCGGCAAACGCAACCCATGTCGCCCTTTGGTTGGGGCACCCCTTATCATCTACCCTTGTTGACATCATCCATATACTCTGAGTATCCCACTATCCACTTACCTCTGCCCTTTGAGTTTGTTCACTTTGTCCCACCTCTAGCACAACTTATCCCACATCTTGTTGTCCCCCTGACACTCAACTTTGTTGAATGGTTGCAACCACTTATACTTCGCATATACCCCCAACCAAGGGTAGTCTTGAGTATTCATACGTCCTAACTTTGGCCATGTACCTCCTCCAGTTCATCATCTCACCTAGTAGATTTCACAAATCCCTTTGCTTCTAGGAATCGCGTCCCCCTTTTTTCAACATCAACACCATTTTCCAGAAGGGCAACAGTATCTTGACTCTCATTACCTTTCCAATGAGAGATCTCAGATGACACAGGGACAACTACAATTTCTCCCTGCTGTCGTTGACCCCTGTAACATTCGACTTCAACACTTTCTCATGTTACGGTGGGTCTTACTTTGTGACTATTGCATTTATTTCTTATATTTTCCAAAGACCTCTGAACTAGGCTGGGCTATCAATGCCTACAAAATCCGTGATATTTATTACAAATTTCATTGCCTACCGTTCAAAGTATGTTCCTCTGCAGAATTGTCTTCTTCCTTTATCACGACCACCCCCGAGGGTGCTGCAGTTGTCTAAATCAACACATCATTCCTCTTTTAAGTTACATGACATGAGCATGGGGCATGCTCGCCTCGTTTGTACACAGTTTATTTTTACACACCTTATGGAAGGTTGGGTTCTACAGGTTCCCTTCTCATGTTGGATTTCCCTCTTAGGAGGTAATTCATCTGGTTCCTGAAAAATATCATCATACTTAGAAACAATATCAATTAATTCATTTTTATGAGTTGGATCACACCCTTGGAAAGCGTCGTATGTCCCGACATATTTCCCTTAGACGACCATGGCTACATATCTCTTATTTGTGTTTATGAGTCTTTTCATTTTCCTACACTAACAAGTGTTGTATTTATCCTCATGCTGTGAGCTCTAACAATATATTGCACTCCCCCTTTAGTAAGGTGGTATTTGTTCTCATGACGAAAGAGGACTTCTTTTCTATCAGAAAGATAAGGACTTCCCAACACTATGCCACATATATCAATTGGTACAACATCCAAATACACTTCATCAATAAACTTTGAATCAATAGAAAATCTGACCCTACATTGTTTGGTGACATTAAGTTTTGATTTATCACATACCCAACCAAGAGGATAAGGCTTCGGATGTGGTTTCATTTAAAGACCCATATTCTTGACAAGTGATTCAGATATTAAGTTTACTTGGGAACCTGAATCAAATAATGTATCTATCTTAGTGTGTTTAGATACAACTCTTATGTGAAATAATTCATTCCTCTTTCGTTCATCAACATGAGATTAATTATTGGAACTTGAACTAGCATGAAGGGAATCTTTGCCATGTAATCCAACCGAGGTGATATTTCCTTCATATCCCGAATCAGAACCAATATCTTGTTGCACTGTAGCAATAGTTTTTGTCTTCCCCTTTTTGCTGAATTGTTTCGTTTTTTTTTTTTTTATGGATGCGGTTTCCAACAGTGTTCCTCATCATGACCATTTTTCTTGCAATGAGTGCAAGATGGCTTTCCTCCTTCTCTTGTCACTGTGGCAGTCTTCTTGTCCTTCCTTTTAAACTTCTTAAATTTTTTATGTGGGAGAATGGAAGGTTTCTTCATGGGATCTTCTTGAACATGTTTCCCCCTGTTCTCAGGGTGAGTGGATTGCACACAAACTTCATCAATACTAGTGGGGTTAAACAAGAGCAAAGTGTGACGAATATAATTATGAAGTGCGCCAATATACTTCATTAAAGTTTCATAAGAATCCAAAGAAATATTCAATGCAAGAGATTTCTTCCTAAATTCTTCTATGAAACTTTGTACAGTTTGACCTTTACTTTGCCTTAAAGTTTGTCATTCCATCATTGCTTTATGTAAATACCCTAATGGATAAAATTTCTTCCTTATCGCTGATTTAAATTCCAACCATGAGGAAAGAATATTACCACACTTGCTTCTTTCCTGAAGCGTGGTCTCCCACCATACGAGAGCGGTGTCTTCCAACTGAAGAGAATCCAGTTGCACTTTAACTTCTTCTTCATCAATATACTAGACACGACAATACAATTCAACTTGTCGGATCCAATTATCTAGATTTTCAGGATTAGCATCTCCATTAAACGTAGGTAAAGCAAATTTTACATCAAGATTTAATAATGGTTTCTTAAAAGAGGCTTTATGGCTAGAATGATGGGAATGATGAGAATGCTTAGAGGAAGAAGAACTATAACTCGAAGGTGAAGAAGGAGGCTCATGAGGATATCCTCAAGCCCCTTGGTTTACTGGGGCATCATCATCTGCATGTGATTCCTTTTTCTTCCCTTTCTCCTTAATCCTCTTCTCATAATATCCATACATTCATTCACCCATTTCTAACATGTGATAAAATACCACGTGAAATCTTTTCTCCTATTCATCACTCTTGTCCTCTTCTTCCATTTTCTTCCTTCGGGATGCATGACCAACTTCGGGATTGAAAGTATTAAGAGTTCCTTCACCCTTCTTATTATTGGCCCTAGTAATCATTCACACTCAACAATTCAAGTCAAAGATGACTGCACTGATACCAACATGATCCAAGATCTTTTCATCGAGTGACTTATAAAGAATTGCATTAAATGAGCATAAATTAAAGTGCACCATTAAAGAAGGAAAAACTCAAAATGAAGAGACATAAGCATCATATATGAACACAAAAACTTGATAACGAAGTTCATCCCTGGTGGACTACTTCTCCGGGTCCTTCTCTCAAATGGGTAAGATCTTTCATTAACTCAGTAAAATAATTTGACAAAATACATAAGTTGTTAGAAAAACAGGACCGCAGAGCAATACAATAAAAAAAATGCAGAAACAAAACACAGAAGACACACAATACAAGAGAGACACAGATTTACATGGTTCACCCAGTGTGGGCTACATCCACCAGAGAAATTGTCAGGTCCTTCCTTTATTATTATCCAACAAATGAAGGGATACAACCTACAACAAAACCCATTGTAACTTCCTCTTCTTTCTCTCACAGTCTCCTCTCTTAGAATACAATATTCACCATCAACCATAGCCGCGATACATTTCCCTCATAAAAGAGGGTTTCCTTCTAGGGAAAAAACCCTAACATAATCTC
>ML839017.1:66298-95929 GCA_009831015.1 Picea engelmannii
CTCACTAGTGAGGAGGATCATGCGATCTGATGGATTATTGGGGTTGAGATACTGTCCCACCTGGGGTGGGGGATTTTGTGCATCCTGTTGGGTGTTTATCACACCTTGGTGTGGGATAGGATTTTGCAGCATGGCAGGGGGGGGTTGTTGCACGTATTGTTGGGGTGCCTGTTGAGTGGTAGGTGGTGCTGGAGGATGGGGTAGACTGCCTGAGTCTTTCAACCATTTGAAATCAATGATTTGGGGGCAATGGTGAGTGTAATGACCGAATTCACCACAAAGTGCACAAGGGAAGTTGGTTTTAACAATATTGTTATTTCTCCCTTGACACCTATTATTATTGCCCCCCTGGGGGTTCTGATTCCCTTGGTTCTGGTTGCCCCCAGTGGGTTGGTTCTGCTGGGGTTGATTCCTGCCTTGACCTGGGTTGTTGTTGTTCTTGTTTTGTCCTTTCTTTTTGGCATTGTTCGACGGATGGGTTGGATTTTCCATATTCAGCTGTTCGAAATTTTGATATTGCTGAACGGGAGAGGGTTGAACAAAATTCACCCCAGCATGAGGATGTGGGGGAGCCATGGGTTGTGGGGGACCAGGAAATGGAAAGTATGGATTCTGTGGCAGTAACGATCCATAAGGTACATAGGAAGGCGTGGTGCTCTCTCTAGTACTATAAGCTGAGGTAGAGAGGGTACCAGAACTTGTTTGAATAGGTGGGTGTATGGGGGGTGTCGGCGGTGGCCCACTGATGGGTGGAGGCATAGCAACAGGGTATGGCTATTGATAAGGGGGTGGGGGGTAATAAGAAGTGCCCCCGTATGCTGGTGGGTATTGGGGTGTGCCATACATTGGTGGTGGTTGGGGTTGTGGACCGTTGTGAGTGGTGTTACCAATCAGTCCATCTACTGAGTGAGACATCCTAGGTTTGTCTTGGTCAAATGGCACCGATTTTGGGAGATCAAGAAGTACAGTGTATAAGTACCCCGACTGTGCATAGATGAGGTCATACTATTGAGCCTTACTGATGACCTTCTCTTTAGATTGAGGGAAGGTGGAAGCTACATCCTTACCAAGGAGAGCGACAAGTAATCTAAGAAACCAGTCAAAACATTGTTGTTTGGTGGTTTTTGCTTTACACAAACTACGTCACCTACGCCACTCGTGAATGTGATCAACGATATGTGTGGCTGAGGTTTGTTTGAAATTAGAGAGTAGTTCTAGACCATTGATGTGGTGGATTGGTAATTGGAATAAGGTCAAAAATTCTTTGGCCAAGGATTCAAAAGTCGCATGGGACCCTAATTTTTCATCTACGTACCAATTGGCCGATGGGCCAGTGAGTGTGCGTTGAAATAATCGCAGTCTGATGGAATCATCCATAATTCTATTGGAAGAGCACCATAGGTGAAAGGTCATTACATGGTTGGCAGAGTCATCGCCTGCCTTCCCTTCAAACTTGGGTATGTCTGAAGGTAGTTTGGTGGGAATTGTAGGCCATGTGGGGTCATGCAATATAGGATCATTGGTGAGTTTTCTTAGATCCGATATGTTGAGAGAGGCCAAATATGGCATCTGTAGTGGGGGGGGGAGGATTAGCTCCGACCATAGTGTAAGTGTGTTGTGAACCTGACCCTTGAGGGGGGCTAGGTGGGTTGGTACTTCCCCCTTGAGAGGAAGTTGGTCCCATGCTTTCGTGTAAAGGAGAGCGAGTGGACGGATGACCTTGGGAAGTGAACCCAAGTAATGTGGAACCAAGCAAAGTTGATCTTAAAATAGTAGCACTCACAGGAGTGTGTGAAGGTGGTGTCGATGAGGGGGCAAGACCAGGCACTCCCCCTAAGATAGGAGGGAGATTTAGCAAGCGTTGAGAATGACGAGGATTCTGTGGGTCCCCTATGATGTCCGACTAGCTGAGTGAATGTGTCAAAATGGTGGTGAGAGTAGTAAAGAAACAAGAGCCTTCTGTTGCAAAATTTGAACTTTACACAATATATATATCCAAATCAAAATGTAGTCAGAAGTGCATCATACATAAAATGGTTTGAAAAAGAAGCATATATGTGGATAAGTGGGTTTTGTCTGCATGGGGAATCAAAAGAAAACAAATACTCGTGTCCTAGAAGACATAACGTCCTTCCTTTCAAATAGCATTGGACCTTCCAATAGTACTCAACAGTGGGGTCTGAAGTCACCAGAAGAGAAACTAGTGAAGGATGAAATAATTGGTTATAATGAGGGGTAAAGGGGGCATATCCTGAAAGAGCTGGCGATATTTCCCAATAGCCACACAAAATCCAATCAAGGTGCAATTTTAGCCCACAATTGCCACCTGGGTAGATGTCCTAAAATTTGGTCACTAGGTACCTTGGTCAAAGTGCGGAATTTAGATTTTCAACCTAAGAATTAGGTCACGGGCTGGATCCCGTCCAAGAGGTGGGTGCCTCAAAGGGGGATGCATAGAACAACTGGACCTTGGCCTTCAACCCATTCACGGGTATCTCCCTACCTTATGGTGTTAGGAACACTTGACTTGGAGTATTTTCAGTTCCCTATTTGACAACTTCTATGGTTTTGACAATGTGAGAACCAAATAACGGGGAGTTATTTGGATGCCTATCCCTGAAATCCTACCTAGACTAAAAAATTTCTTTTGGCACATCCTGTGGAGGAAAACTTAGTGAGTTTTTAGAAAAAATTTAGATGTAGTTGTTTTGAGAGGTTGGGGGTGTGAACCAATCTCGTTGAATTAAAATGGGAGTGGATAGTTTCGTCAAGAAAAGGGTGGGGTGTTTCAGAATCCCTTTGGAGGAAACTTAATTTGACCTCCACGTTTCAAGAAGAAGCTACGTGAGTCCTAAGTGACTTTTGTGTGTGAGTGAAAGTGTGCCAATTTTTAGTGAATTAGGTGTCACCTTGCTGCATGTGGACTTCGCTTGGTCCTTACAAGTGTTGATTACCTAATTAACTAAGTGCCTTTGGTACAACCTTGCGTAATTCAAAAGTCCCTAGGAAGCTAGCATGTGGACATGTGGGTCCATTAATATCCTTTTAACTCCCTATTGTGATGTAATCTAAGAAAATATTTGAAACTATCCTAGATTGATCATGTGGGAATGTATGGGCCTGTTACAAAACCTTTAAACTTCCCTAGTGATTTTATCTAAGAAAGCAAATTTCAACACTATCCTATCTTTGTAGCATGTGGGCATGTATGGGCCCGTTACAATATTAAGATGTGTTTGAAAAAATAAACTAAGAGGAGTCCCAAGAAGGGTTGTTGTCCTCTCCTAAAGGTTTTAATGTTCTTAAGGGACATGAATTTGTTTCACAATCTTTTTCTGATTCTCAAGGTCGCTTGAAGGCACGAGAGAAGAGCATACTAAGCAATTGTTATCCAACTTCTAGTCCCAATGCAAGTTAAATGTGATTAAAAATGATTTCCAACTTATATCATGAGTCAAAACAAACCATCCATTTGGCAAAAATGAAAGCAAAAGAGGAAATTGATTTTAACCCCCTAAGTGCCTATGTGTTTTGACTAACCCCTTTATATGATGAGGGGACTAAGTGTGGTGCATCTTTAAAACATTCTTGAAATAATTTTTAAGAAGGAAAATGGCCTTCCCCACATCTCAACAACTTTACAATGTGAATTTTTTCACAGATGCTCGGGTCTCAGTGGAGACAGAGGTGCACAGAGCGCAGGTACGCGAATAGAGAAGAGTCATCAAGAGCACGCGCATAGAACATAACTATGATTTAAACGCATGTGTGCACAATGCGCATCTGTGGGCCTAAAAACCCACGCACAGGTGACACACAGCCGAGAATGAAAATTCTAGATGGAATTCTCCCAAGTCAACTTGGAATTTTCTGATTGGCAGGTCGACTTAGGTCGGTTAGTGCACCTGCAAGTTAAACAAACTAAAAGAAGAACTAGAAAAACCCAAATGGGGTAGGAAATTGATACCTTTCCCCAGTGGAGTCACCAATCCGTTGCACCTCTTTCGTCACCTTAGTGAGAAAAATAGAGGTGGTTGCAAGATCAGTTGGGTTTGCTGAGCATGACAACTGCAAGGAAAAGGGTTAGAAAAAGAAATATAAAACAACAACTAAGAATTAAACTAAGAAATAAAACAACAACTAAATTTATAAACATAGGGACATAAGGACAAAAGAAAAAATTAGACCCATGTCACCAATGATAAGGCTGATATTAGTGAAAGAAAACACTGAGAAGCAAGGGGACTATGAGTCCCTTCTTCTTCCAAGGGAGGGCTCTTGGACCCCCACAAGTAAGCTCTTCTTACAACATTGAAAATGAAAATGAAAATGGTGAAAGAATTCTTTGCTAATCCACTCAAGGGGTGAGACGGATTTGCCCAAAGAAATGATGCAAGTATACTCTTGGCAAGGATAGAAGAGTCCTCAAGAGAATAGTGGCAGCATAACTTTGCTATGAAATTCCTTGAAAAATGAAGTGTATCCATGGAATTTTTATAGCATTCCTTTGAGCTATTGTTCAACTAGTTTGTAGTGCATAAAGAGGCTAATTAGGGAATTTCTAGGTCTTTGACCAGCCATCCAGTTGAATCCAGTCCAGATTTAAGTGTCAAATCATCTTGGAAGTTGAACCAAAAGTAGGTGGGAGGCCAACCACTCTAATAAATGTGTTGTTTCTCAGGTGCGCGGATTTTTGCGACAACAGTCGTGCATCGTGTGTATGTGCATGAATCTTGCGTTTCTATTTCATGCATGTGCGCGTGCGCCCAATGTCTTCATAGTGCCCTTCAATTTTTCACTATTTTGTATAGTTTTTGACCCTTTATGAATGCTTTTGTGTTAATTCAGGTTCGTGGATGACTTCATAATTGTTTGACGATGCTGAATTCTTGTAACCATTTGTGGATGAAATTTCAGTGATAACAGTTGGTCTTTTTCTTTTTGCATATTCTCTTTGTCCTCCTTGAACATTTGCCCAAAGAAATGATGCAAGTATACTCTTGGCAAGGATAGAAGAGTCCTCAAGAGAATAGTGGCAGCATAACTTTGCTATGAAATTCCTTGAAAAATGAAGTGTATCCATGGAATTTTTATATCATTCCTTTGAGCTATTGTTCAACTAGTTTGTAGTGCGTAAAGAGGCTAATTAGGGAATTTCTAGGTCTTTGACCAGCCATCCAGTCGAATCCAGTCCAGATTTAAGTGTCAAATCATCTTGGAAGTTGAACCAAAAGTAGGTGGGAGGCCAACCACTCTAATAAATGTGTCGTTTCTCAGGTGCACGGCTTTTTGCGACAACAGTCGTGCATCGTGTGTATGTGCATGAATCTTGCATTTCTATTTCATGCATGTGCGCGTGTGCCCAATGTCTTCATAGTGCCCTTCAATTTTTCACTATTTTGTATAGTTTTTGACCCTTTATGAATGCTTTTGTGTTAATTCAGGTTCGTGGATGACTTCATAATTGTTTGACGATGCTGAATTCTTGTAACCATTTGCGGATGAAATTTTAGTGATAACAGTTGGTCTTTTTCTTTCTGCATATTCTCTTTGTCCTCCTTGAACATCGCCCTAATTTCATCTTTCTCCTACTGTGCAACTTGAAGTTACTCTAAGACCTCCTCCTTTTCTTGCTTCACGACTTTTATAGCCTGCTCCTTTTCTTCTTAGACTCGACAAAGTTGAGCCTCTATTGCATTTGCTAATCTTCATAATTGGGTGGGCTCATCCCCCAATTCTTCAATTTCCGCTGAAGAAGGTGCAATAGGTACTACGCAACTCGAATGGATAGCTTGCTGTATGTCTTTGAGATCCTTCTCTATTCTGTCATACAATGTTTCTTTCTTTGCTTCATGTCTCTGCAATATGTCCTCTGAAGCATTCTCCATGGCTGCGATGATGATATTGACATCATCCACTGTGAGCACATTCTTCGACTGAGGCTTATTAGCTTGGGTCTTCTTCCGTGCTAAGGGTTTATGTGGGGAAACCTTCCTTTTCTTCGATGTTTCGGCCTCAGTAGGGGGATTCTTCGGCGGTGTAACTTCACCTTTGTCTTGCTTTTCTCCTTCTTCCCCTCCTTCTTCTTGGTTCACTTTGTGTCCTCCTCCTCCTGCAAGTGATTCATGCCTACTCTCCTCTGAGGCATTGTCCTCCTCATCAGTTTCTATGTTCTGCACTTCCTCCTTTTTCTTCTTTTTCTTCATGCTAGCCTATCCATCATGTTCGACCTAGGTGACCAAGGGGCTTTCGATGATTTTGGGGTGAGATAGTTCTTCATATTCCACCAGAAAAAGGAACTCTACTGGCCATTCTTTGGTGATCTCATCCAGTATTCGTCGGTCAACTTATAATAGGACTGCAACTCCTCCTTGCTTTCATCCCTATGCGTAGTGATATAAATAAAGTGTCGATCTTTGTGGAAATTCACTAGTGATGTAAAGTGTTGGGTGTCATCCATGGGAATGCTTCAATAACATGCTTTAGCTGTAGTTATTAAGCATGGAACATCGTTTTCGATAACCTTACAGCCAACGACTCTGATGGTTCAACTTCCGCGAAGGCTTCTCCTTTCGACATTTGCCTAGTGACAAATGCGATCAATATCAGTAGCCAACTAAAATGAAACTCATATCCCTGATCTTTCACTTTGTGATAGTCCTTCTCCAACTCATTGACAAGGTAGCTTGCTAGTTCATTTGCATTCCTTCTACACATTTCCCTACAAGGTCTACTACAAATCCAGTGACTTGTGTCAGAAGGTTCTTTATGACAAGCTTGTTAACTATAAGCTGACAAGATAGGTGCACTGTGCCATCTTGGATGGAGGCCACCTTGTAGCCTCACTTTCCCTTATCTATATCACCATAGTATTCCTTTATGCGTTGTGCTAGGAAGTGATCAGAAGTCTTCCCTAGGTAGAACTGGTGAGGGTTCGGTCCCTGCATGTTCAATCCTGTGATAATATGGATCTGCACTAGATCCACAGTGACACACCTATCAAGCCACATATACCCTCCATGATAACACAACAGGAGGAATTTAACGCAAGAGTTAACCTCCTAGTGTTGGCCAAAATGATGGATCTTCATCACGTTCAAAATTGTTGATTGTGCGAGCTCCTTTATCCATGGTTGGGAGACTATGGGCAACTTCTTCCCAGTCATCTTCATCAAATACCTATGCAGTGAAAGCATCACATAGTTTTTCGGGTCTCCGAGGTTGAATTCATTGTTCTTTAGCGCTGGGATATGTCCTAACTAGGGTCCAACTATGTGTATCCTATTCAGGATGTACGTGGTGATCAGTGTGTACTCAAAATCTCATTGGATGTTGTTGTGGTTAACCGTGCCAGCTAGAGGCGGGATGTATTTAGGCAAGATCGACGGGATCTGCTTTGTGTTAGCCATATCATCGTGGTGTTTTCTTCGCTTCTTAGTCACGGTTCGACTATAATGACGTCTAGTCGAGGGGGAGGCTTGCAAGCCCCCAGTCGATGATGCATGTAGTCCTATAGACATGACTTTGTCAGTCATGAGGTCTACAAGTTTCTCCTCCATAGACTTCTCTAACACACAAGTATCTCCTCCACAGACTTCATTGTACTCAATCAATTATGTAGGTTGTGTCTTTATGATTTTTCTTCATTAGAATCATCTTAACATCATTGAATATGATTTAATTCCTTTTTTTTCAAAGTTTCATGTCACTCCATGCACATATGCCATTTATCTCTTTCCTACTCATTGATAGAACACCTAGCTCTATAAGTAATTTCAAATCATTTGATGAACGGATATACTCTTCAATTGTAATTCATCATATCTGTGAGAATAAATATGGACACCTACACATAAGGACATGACTATATGCATCAAATCTTAAAATAACATAAGCCAATAATTGATGAATGTGTCAATGAACTGAGACAATATTATGTAAAAACAATTTCATACAAACAAGATGCAATCCAAATAACAACCATGTTTAAGACAAGTAAATATAATCATTAATGCAAGATGCAAGCTTCCACCAAATGCCAAAAATTAATATCAAGATACATGCAAAATATTCCTCAAAAGTAAGATATGTCTATAAACACATACTTGAAAATGAAAAAATAAAATAAAAAACACCCCAAAGTCTACCTAGTCGCTACCTCAATGGTTCCCTACTTATAGAATTTAAATTGAGAACCAAAATAAGTAAGTCACCAAATTTATAAACTAGGAGTAAACATTAAATGTTTCTTACAATCGATTTGGTATATTATTTTCAAAGACTAAAATATGCAATATGCATTATTTAAATTTAAATTTGAATTCATGATAGATCTCCTCTTTTTCTAAACCATAATTTGTAACTAGAAGTAACAAGAAAAAATGTTTTTGAAAAAACCTTGTGTCTAATTACTTATGATCATCTCGTAAATAATACATAAATTTCACAAACAAAAGATAATATTATGAAAGTAGAGATAACTCCATCCTAGGTTGGATTCTTATTCACTTTGCTAGGTATGCTAAGCAACAAAAATCCTCCTCTCTCTATGTTTGCTACACTAAAAATGATGGTTACATTCTGGTATTCTTATTGAAGATGGCTCTCTTCTATTTATATGGTACACAATATATCATAGTCTAACGAAAACCATTTTCATGGTTGTATTTTAGTGCAATCGACACATTGTTTATCCCTAATCACCTATCTAGGATGGTTTTGGTGGTGCGCTTATCTGTAAATGTGTTGAACTTGCACATATATCTATCTAGAAAATACCACACACATTTGTAGAGAGAAATTGAGAAAGAAGCAAGAGAGAAAGAATGAAAGACTTCTCATTAATCGTATTCCACACTCAAAGAGTGAATAATTTACAATAGATATAGGATACATGAGTAACTAATGCACCATAGTGGTGGTCTAGAGTGATCTGGACACACACCAACAGTTACGAGAGTAAACCGCCACCTACTCTAGTCTCTTAGGAAGTTACGGGAGTGAACTGCCACCTACTCTGAGTTAACTAGTCTATCAGTCTTCAATTTACTGACCGAAACAAAGTGAAGTTAGGAGGATATTAGGGAATCATGAGTAATTCTCTAGTCTAGTGATGATCCCAAGGAAAATGTGCATTATCTGATGAGGATCCCAATGTTGCATGGTGATAATCCCAATGTAACATCTAGACTCCACTCAACTGATCAAACTGAAGTGAAAACTGAAGAGAATATTCTCCCTAGATGAATATTCTTCCTAAAATATAGGATACTGAATATTGACTAATAAACAAGGAAAAAACTTAGCAAAACTAAATCCTATGTGTGTGTGAAGTAACTCCAACACCCCCCCTGAACATCACTGTGGTGAAAATAAAGAATGGGTCCCGAAAACGAGGCCATGTTAGGTACCTAAATACAAAATATACACTGAAATCAATGAGGAAAGAGAGAAAACCTCATGGGAAAACTTGCCCCTCAAATTACAATGCATAAAAAAGATAAAAATGAGAAGGAACAAAAAGCAGTTGCTAAGCAACCGTGTCCTTCACTCCAAGAAAACCTCACAACTGTGCAAGTTTGTGCTCATTGAAGATTTTGTTGAAGATGTAGATGTTTGCATGGATCTGATGAAGTAGATGCACTATTGATATGTCCACACATATCCACTTTCTCTTCTTGTAATGAAGAAGATCCAAATAAAGTTTGGATGAAACTTTGAAAACCGTGTGACCGTTTATGGAAAAGTGTTGAAACTTTGTTGATTTTAAAATGTTCATAACTTCACTTCTCGGACTTCGTTTCAAACGATTTTTTTTTTGAAATTGGATATTTTCCTGAGAGGAATTAAATATAGAATTTTTTTTCTACAAATTCTGCTAAGAAAATATTAGAATTGAGTCGGATGTGCATGAATCCCTTTTTGTTTCCTGAGATGCATGCATTGCACATGGAAAAGTGTCTACATGTGACCCTTGAGATGCATGCCATATATATTCCACATGAAATTTAGAAAAAAATATGAAATGAAGTAGACATCATATTCAATTAATGGAATACAAATTTGTGCAAATACTTGTGTAGAAGACTCTTCAGAATAAAATGTTTGATCTTCTAATGGCTTCTCTTCTGGATCTATCTATTCAACCTCCTGCATGAAATCTTCAAAATCTTCTTTATTCCCAAATAGAACTTCCAATCTGGTCCATAATTCATTTGGAGTTGAGTCTTGTGATTCTTCATATACTTGATGGAAAAGTTCGGGAGAAACAGCTATGTAGATATATCCTATGGCCATATTTAGTCTATTGAGAAAGTATTTTTTCTCATCGGTGGAATCATGATTTACTTCCATTGCCATAGTTATTTGGTACAAGCCTATGCATCTGAGATGAAGCATAATTTTTGGTTTCCACTCCAAATAGTTATGTGGCGTGAGAAGTATTGCTGGTGAATAATCCATCTTTTCTATATTTTTCAATCTTCAATACCTGGAAAAATAATTTGGTGTATCTTTTTCTTAGCAGTCTATCGGCTTTGATACCATGTAAATGTGTTGAACCTGCACATAATAGATCTATCTAGAAAATACCACACACATTTGCAGAGAGAAATTGAGAAAGAAGAAGCAAGAGATAAAGAATGGAAGAATTCTCATTAGCCATATTCCACACTCAAAGAGTTACTTTGTTCAATTGCCTGAAATCAATGCACAGCCTCAACGTCCCATCTTTCTTCTTCACGAACAGGACCGGGGCACCCCAAGGTGACATGCTTGGGAGAATGTACCCCTTCTTTATAATCTCTTCAAGCTGCAATTGCAACTCTTTCATTTCTGGCGCACTCATCCTGGATGGAGCCTTTGACACTGGAGTTGCTCCAGGCATCAAGTTCACAGAGAAATCAATATCCCTTTTCAGAGATAGTCCAGGTACTTCCTGGAATACATCTTCGAACTCTTTAAGTACCTTATGATCCTCAATACTTGGCACCTTATCCTTAGGCATTTCCCCCACTTGGGCTGCAAATAATTGACAACCTTTTCTGTAGCACTTCTTCAGTTGCATTGTTGAGATTTATCTAATAGTAACAGCTCTAGGAATTCCTTAGACGACTCTCTGATTCCATTCATCATCTAAGAAAGTGAATGCCTTGTTCCAACAGTCCAGATGGCACGGTGCTGGTCCAACTAGTCCATCCCAATTAGATAGTCATAAGAGCCTAACGGAAGAATGTTCAAATCGACCTTTGTGCTCAGTCCATTCATGTCTATAGGGTAGGACTTGACTAACTTCGTGACTTTCCTCTTGGTTCCTATAGCTAGTTGCACTAACCAAGACTTTTCATGTTTTCTTCTTATCAAATGCAAACTTTCTACCACTCTAGGGTCTATATAACTATGGCTAGCCCTTGAATCAACTAAAATAGTAAATGGTTGGTTTTTGATCATACCTTCTACTTCAATCATGTGCGACTGATACTCAGCTTGCTTATTGTCTAGGGCTGCATAGATCCTTGGAATTTTATTGCCCATGTCCTCCACTGTTTTAGCTTGCTGAACATTGTGGAGAACTCTTACTTTATCATTTTTGTGGGGGAAATCTCTGTGCCTATGGTTTTATTTACAACCCCAACATTCCATAGGTGGCAGCCTTGACATTTGCCCACCCACTTCAACCTTCTTGGACTCTCTAAGAGACGACTGTCCTTGAGGATTGTTTCTAAAAAATGGTGGTTTATTTCTGTTCTGCCTCTATTCTTTCTTGAACTTTTTCTGGTCATCCCAAGCCTTACGAAAGGTAGGCTTTTCTCTTTATTTTTCAAATAAGCACTTCTCTCTTCTTATCATTTCTTCCATAGTCTTTGGGTCATCATATTGAATCTTATCCCCAATAGGAGGCCGTAATCCACTCAGGTACCTCTGAATCTTGACAGACTCATCTTTGATGAATGGAACATACTTCAGTAATTCCAAAAACTTTCGTTCATACTCATCAATGGTCTTGTTGTCTAGCTTGAGTTCAAAGAACTCCTTCATCTTTCTGTCATAATATCTTTTAGTTAAGTATTTCCTCTCGAAATACCTCTTGAATTCTTGCCATGTGATGTCCCTTTCCCTGCTGTGTTGCAACTGCACAAGTTTATCTCACCATGTGGATGCCTTTCCCTTCAGTTGATACATGGCAATCCTGCCCTCTGCATGAGAGGAATAATTCTGTAGTTGAAAGTATTTCCTCATACCCAACAACCAAGTTTCAGCATATTCCTCCTTCTTATGTTCTCCATTGAATGTTGGAGGCTTGATCTTGTTCATTTCCCCTTTCAATTCATCCATCCCAGATCTCCTGTGCTTTCTGGTAGGAGATGGGCTTGAACTACTATGTGCTTCCTTATTGGAATGATTTGGGGAGCGACGACGATGTCTTTTGACACTCCTTGATCTTCTTTTCCTCTCAGGGGTCCTGCAACTCTCTGTCTTTCTTACTCTCCTTTTTCAATTTCCTTTCTATTCTTTCTAGGTTCTTCAACATATTTAAGTTGAATTCACCCTGTCGATCCTTGACTTTCATGAGATTTTGGATATCATCTCAGTGAGCCTGGGCCTCTCTCTACAATATTTCAATGATTTTCATCATATGTCCTTCCTTATCCATCTCTTTTCCTTGCCCATTATAGTTTGACCCTTCGACTCCCAAGTTGACATTCCTTCTCTTTCATTCTCCGAATTGGAGGCAATCTGCACCTCTTCAATTTCTATACTCGACGTCGATTCGCGGTTGTCCTGACACTCGTTGAAATATTCACACACAACGCGCAGTCAACCAAAGTTTTTCAGGCCTTAAACCCTTAATAAAACTACAACAATCATAAACCAACGCGAATAAGAAAATGTTTCGACTTCACAAAATTTTTGAGTTCTGCTCGGCTCTGTAATTTTCGAGTGATAGCTCCCTCTTTCTTAGTCCCCAACCAATGCATCCATGGGTCATGATCAAATGATAAACTACTATGTGCTACAAGGCCCTCCAAACAAAACTTCAGGTTTTGGGATTTCGAGGCTTCGAGGTTTCGGGTTTCAGGGTTTTGGTCCCGGAGGTTCTCGCACTCGCTTCCCTCTCCAACTCCCAACTTCCAAACATTCAATTTCCATACCCTCCGGGCCCATATCACAGCTGTCTCCCACCAAGGTAGTGACACATGGTGTCCTTAAGAAGGTCCACCTCACTCCCAGTGATGTCAGGGGGGCCCACTACTTTTACTTTTCATTTCAGAGTTTCGGGCATCAGGAGTTCGTGCATCTACACATATCGAACTTCTGTTTGCTGAAATTATGAAATTACGGTCTATTCATCTACTTGATCCAATGGTCAAGTTCCTCTCCTATGAACTACGGTGTAGATCATTTCAGGATTTTGGGGTTTTGGGTTTTCGGTAACCGGGAGTTCACGATGCAGTGACTCCAAATCTCTTGTCACGTCAATCCTAGAATTTTGATACACAATTTCTTGTATGATATCCAACGATCCTCGATGATTTGGATCTAACGTTCCAGATCTCTCCTATGATTACACCTATCAAATTTCTTCATCCCTAACTTCCTCGCTAGTTGGTTGGATCCGACGACTCACAGGATTTTGGAAATTCTTCCTAGAAGCGCTCCACCGTCTGATTCTACCCTTGTTAATCTCTTTCACGATTTGGGACTTGGAGTGACCAAGAATTTAGCCTGCGCTCCAAGTTCACGATCCCTGAATTCATGAAATGATCCAACACTTTTGGTGTGGATTTCTCTATCTCCCTGTGGCCATATACCACATCGGTTGTAGTTTTATAATACCGCTACACCTCTTGAGCTTTGTAACATGGTCAAGTAGCCCGTTGACACTCAGAAACATTTCGAGGTCTGAAATTAGTCCTCCAGACACAATTTTATTCTCAAAACCTCACTCTAAAGACCACTTACCTATCCCATCCAGGCTCAGCATTGAAACCAGGCTCTGATACCATACTGTAACATCCCCGGCCATCAACCCCACGGTCAGGCCAATGCTACTACGCAAAACAACACTTCTGTAACACATTATGCATTCTAATGAACTTAAAACACTTAATTACAATTAAACACAGAATTACTGCTAGGATTTCAGAGTTAATGGAAATAACAATAATTCATATGCACAACAAAATACATGATAACATGGCAACAATCATAGGTATGCAATTTAATTAATTACAGAATTACAAAACATAGTAACACTTATCTTTGAAACTATCACACACCACCAACTGCGTGTAGACCTTCCACAAACCTCCCAGACTTAGACCACGCTGCTCATCACTCTCAGCAGTAGGTCACCCCCGATCTGGGACTAAACTCCACCGGGTAAGGAATCCTAGGCTAGGTAAGGTTTACAAGAAGAATACATGTAAAAGAAGGAGGATTCTCTCCCAGGAACCACTTATGCCCACTGCCCACAGACTCTCCTTCCCCACATGCGTGTCCCACCCCAAGAGTATACACCTTCTCTATCACCTAGACATTCCTTTGGCTACTAACCTCCCTTGCCTTAGGCTTCAGCAATAGACCGGACCAGAAATATCTGAGTTCTGTGGCAGCTATAGGGTTCCTTCTAGGAGCTCTATCCTTCCTCTACACACTCTCTCACCTGGAGAGAGTCACCCACGGGTTTGACAACCCATTTTTTCAACCTCAACCACCTCTCTCACCTGGAGAGAGAGTTGTATACAAAGGCCAAACAACCTATTTCTTCATTTTCATTCCAGCACAAGGAGAACAACAGTAAGACTCAATAGAGGATGGATGATAGTAGCCAATTACACTTATCCAAGGGACTGCATGACCACAACAGTCCACAGATAAAACACGCACAGCATGGACAATTACAGTATGCCCAGGGTTCAACAGACACATAGGAGACTCAACTCAATCCACAAGTTTACGATTGGGTTTCATGGTTTCAGATTTCAGCACTGTGTGAGGTATGTTGCACTCTGACATAGAGGTCACATGGTTCAGACAACCCACAGAAGAATGGAGGACCAAACCCCCAGACTCAGGTGGTAGATCGAGGAATGAAGGATGAACCCCCAACACGGCTTACTTCTATGGTTTTAATTTCATGCGCCCAGGTCAACACCTGTCTCCCTGGGGCTGCATGTTTCCCATATTGCACATGTTCCCTTTCTAGGAACTTAGGATAAAACATATACATTTTCACAGCTTTGGAATAATATTTAATTATTATTCCCAAGGACTTAAACCCCCAAGCTTAGCCCCTCTTCTAATCTTTCAGCCCCCTCTCCCTTACCCAAGCTTTGTGGAAGCTTAGTCCCCCATCACTCATTCATCATGGTTGGTCCACACACAAAGATGTTTTTGTATTAATATTGTGCATAATTACATGTACAAAAATTAGGCTCCTGGCCCTCAACACTTAGGCTCCCTGGCCTAAATAACTCATAAGCCCACTAGCTTATATAAACTTGGCTCACCATCCTATAAAACAAAATTACAATTCATAATACAATTGGGGCACATCCTTGGGGTATTGCAATATTGTTCTTATGGAGAGGAGTCGCTACAATATTGACAAACAACTAAGAATCCTCCAATATTTCTTCTCCAATAAGGGTATGATTTTTAATACAAATACAATGAAAGTTGTGATAATCAAATCCAAAAAGGTCACATACGATACTTTCATATATGATAACAAAAACCTAGAGGAAGTTCCTTCATAAAAATATCTCAAAATAGATATTCATCACAAGCTCAAATAGAATTATAGCATTGAGAAACAGATAAATGGAGGGTGGAAAGATTATCTTGGGCTTGAAAAAAGTTACAAATTAGTGGATCTTTGGATATGGGATAAAAAAAATCCCCTCTTTGAGATTCTTGTTACTCTGGTTATATTGGATACGAGGTTTGGGGATGCAGTATCTCCAGAGAGTCGTGGAGAAATATAGAGTAGATCAAAAATAATTTTATAACCTACAATCTCAAAATTAAAGGAAATACACCCTATCCTATCCTCCTCATAGAAGCGGGGCTTTCTCCCATTGAGAGCATGGCTATGAACAAGTACCTATTGTATAAAAACAATTTAAATAGCATGGAATACAAGAGGCTTCCTAGAATTACTTCAAACTCCAACCAAAACCAAATTCAGCTCAAGCGGAGATGGCACAGGGATGCCCAGTTTTGGATAAACCATTGGGTAATAAAGGAAGAGATCATATTGTAGAATAAGGATAATATTAAAAATATTCTTACAACAAAACTTAAGGAGAAATTGTGTTATGATAAAGAGTTAGAGGGAAAAAAGAAATTAAAATATTATAAGGAGGTGATAAACCTTAATCTAGAAGATCAAAAGTATCTCTCTATATTGACTAGCATAATGAAGAAAATAAACATTGCTAAAATAAGAACAAATTCTCATGAGCTTCATAGTGAAACTGGGCATTGATCAATTCCAAAAACATCGTGGGATGAAATATTTTTTCACCTTTGTGACACTAACAAGATTGAAGATGAAACACAATTTCTCTTAGAGTGTCCAACATATACCTGGATTATATCTTAGTTCCAAAAGATTTGTCGCATTACCAAACTTCTTAACCTTTTTACTCAACAAAATTTTGGTGATCTTGGAACACTTTTCTTAATGATTTTCAAGTATAGAAATAAAATTCTAAAGAATTTTAGGTAATCTCCTACCTTCTTAAGGTCCAATAGACCAAATTCAATCTTACTGGAAATTCTTCTTCTTCTTCTTCTTCATCATCATCATCATCATCATCATCATCATCATCATCATCATCATCATCATCATCATCATCATCATCATCATCATCATCATATAAAGTTGTACAATAAGTTATTAATATAAATATGATATGGTTTGTTTAATTTTTTTATTTAAAATACATTATTATAGAAGATAGTTATTTAGTATAAATAATTTCATATGTATTTTTATAATTTTATTTAATTGGTTTTTTTATATTTTTAAAATACTAATAATTTTTTAGATATTTTTTAATAATTTTTTTATCTAGTTGAAATTGTTTAATTTTTAAAATAAATTAAATTAAAAAAATATTTGGCAAACTCATGGCAGTCAAGTTGGTTCTCATTCTAGATTTTGAAAAAAATTGTCACACAAATACAAATTCTAGGTGACTCCTCCTTAGTTATATAGTGGATGAAAGGAGACTTTGCATTGAGGAATTTCTTACTTTAGTCGTTATTTTAGGATATTAATAATCTGCAATATCTCRTCTCTCACATTTCATTTGCACATGTCTACAGGGACAAAACATGAAGCTAATAGGTTGTCCAAGGAAGGACTTGAGTTGTTGGGAGGTCTTTAAGTCCAATCAAGGACACCTTACTTCTCATCTTCATGAAYCCTAGTTTTAACTTCTTCACTATATCATAAATATTGGATGAATGATTTGGATGTAAGTAATTTGAACACTTGTACATTTTTTGAGTGTTATGGGGTGATGTACTTTTTTGTAACTTTATATAGAACATAAGAGGTGTTCTTTTAGATGTTTTTTAGGGGGGCATGGTTGCCCAAGAATTTTTCATAAGTAAGAGAGATATGAGCTAAACACACTTACTATAAAAAGATATTTTTTTTGAGGAAAGTTGTGTGGTCACTCTACATAAGGCCTTTAACAGGTGATCTCAAATACCCCTAGGTATATACTTTTATAATTTTGTTATCTTTAATAAAATTACTTTATTTTTTTCTGGAAAAAATATCAAATTAACAAAATTGTGAATTACCTTTATAAACAAATAATTTGTAATTTATATTTAAAAAATCGAAAAATATTTTAAAATTAATATAAAATATAGTGTAAATTAAACGTTTTTCCGTGTATTTTAAATTATATTATAGAATAATTATAAAAATGAAATATGATAATGAAAAAGTCTATTAAATTTTCCTCGAATCAAGTGACAGGGAAACAAGAGGTGGCCCAAAGTCTAGTGACACATGTGGGTGGCTCAAATGCATTCCATAAATCGTTTAACTTCTCAATGACGTAGCTGAAAGATATGGATGCAAGTTCCATTACTCATCCATGTGCAAGGGTAATGAGATGGGTATAGGGGCGGTTTTGGACGATACAAACTCCAACTCAAGTAATGAATTCACAGGAATTCAAGAGGAAATTTAAATGAAATGGTAGAGATTAACATAAATTTCACTGTAAACCTCCTCAACAAGGTTACTCTATCCATCCTATGGAATAAATGCATAGAACCAGGGTACCAATGGCACAAACATTTTTTTAGGTAGGAAAGTTACTGCATAGGAACAACATGGAAAGGGGAGGCCCTCAATGTAGGGCACAAATTTGAATAGGTTGTCATCCAACCACATGGATTCAATGACTAGTAGAGGAATTTGAAAGGGAATTCCAAGAACAAATACCATTGGAAATTAAAATAGAATTGGAATTGATGGAAGAAGATGTACACATGGACAACAATTTCATCCCTAAAAAAGAAATTGATGAGGAAATGGACTCCTAGTTGCCGAATATGGGCTCCTCCAAAGATATAGAAGACACTTATTGATCCAGGATAAAATTGGTGGCCACCCACCTATTCCACTAGCTCAAAACATGGGTTTCCACCTTGGCAATTTTTCAACAACTTTTCGGGTCCTAAACTTTCAGGGCTATTTTGAGGCCCTAAACAACATTTTTTTGGCCCACCAGAATCACACTATAGGATTTATCTAAATTTTGGCATGAAAATGTGTATTCCTCAAAAAGATCTTTCCAACGAGCTATTTTTCACCCCAAATGAAGATTGTATGCAAAAGTTATGTCTTTGGGAAGTTGACGTACCAATGACCCCCATCGGGGCCCACACAAATTTTGGCATTTCATCTTCTGGGGTTATGGTTTTGGATTTTATTTATGTTAAAAAATTCCTCTAGAGCCTCATTGTAAATCATCATCATCTTCTTGAAAATGAGTGTCACCATCACATCTCTTCTCATAGATAAGCTTCCACCATTCTAGAGAGTCATTCACTCTGTAATTTTACAGTCTCTATACATTCTTTCATTAATAAAAATTGTGCATTACTATATCTCTTTGTTTATTGAAATATCTCTATATATTTCATTGTTATATCTCCGTCTTCATTTCTTTCTCAAAATAATACGTATCAGTGGTATCAAAGTAGGCTACTCCTTGTTGTTTCTTAGTGCATGTCCGCAACTAGGTTAGAGTATAGAGAGGTGGGTCTCGAGCTAGTTTCTCTTGAGGAATAGCGATCTCGCCAACCCAAGTAGCCTCCCATGGCAGAATAAAAGAGATATGTAGGAGTATAATATCCCATCAAGATGTTGCTTGTGGAATCCCTAGTGCAACAAAGGAACGAGATGTTGGAGATTTTTCCCCAAGTCCTTCAACAATTGTTGAAAATAACATGTGCATCTTCATCAAGCAGTCACTTTAGAGAGGCTACCACATTCAAGGTAAAAGATAATTTTTATATTCTCGTATTTGAAGGTCGGATCGATGTAGATGATTTGGAAAAATGGTTAAATTTCATAGAAGTTTATTTCTCTGTTCAAAAATTTTCCGAAAGAGAAAATATCACCTTTGCACTCCTTAAGGCTCTCCCGATGTCAAACATTGGTGGGAAACTTATTGGAATAAAAATCCCACTGAGGAGTCTAGAATATTTGGGGCCGAGCCCACTTGGGATTTTTTTATGGATGCGTTCAAGGAGAAATATTACCCTTTGGGAAACTATGATGACCAATACATGAGATGGAACACACTGCATCATGAGAGGGGCCAAACAGTGTCAGAGTTCATAAATACCTTCCATACCTTGCACACCAAGATGGGTATTGTTATCCCCCACTTTTAGGGGTAGTGAGGATATTATGTATCAAGTATCACAAGTCCTAGACATGGAGTGCTAATAGCCATATCGACTTGATCATGGCCCTAGAGGGCCCATCCTTTCTCCCTTTCAGTGCCTCCACTTTGTCAGCAACAACAAAAACATCCATCACCTTCAGCTTGGTACTGTATTAGAGATGGATCTTGCTCCATGAGGTAATGAGTCTGGGTATCATGGTATGTGTCACTCTAATCCTCAAAACCTTTGAATATGTGCATTTGATTCCTTTGTTTCTAATGGGTGCTTGTATATTATGCTTGTCCACTTGACCATGTCTGGGGGGAATGACAGGATGCCCTAGCAATCTTATGTCCATAGGTTTTGAGTTGCCACTGGGGGGATTTTTGAAAATCCATCATCTGTTCCCATCATACATATTGATGCAGGACCATCTCTCACATCAAGCGAGCTGGCGCAGAAGGCAAGGGATAGCTGGACAAGCCAGCACAATTTTTGAAAACGCCTTGAAATTGTTGTGCGATCTTAAATGAGCCATTAAGATGAAGCACACTTGTATAATGTAATGAACCTTGAGTGGATTGCTCTCATCCTTAGTAGGTAGATGTCATTTAATATAGTTAATGTAAAGTAGATAGAATTTAATTCTAGACTAGACAATTGTAGAGCGCAATAGGGAAATGAGATATAGACACCCTCATTGTGTATTGTAACATTATTGAAGCATCAAAGAAGAGCAAGAGCATGCAAAGAGCTGTGTAAGAACACCCATGTACAGATATTTGAATTAATCGAAAGCTTTGATTCAAATTCATGGTTTTGTGTCTGTTCTCTGTGTATTGATGCTGATATGATCATGAATGTTTGCTTCCTGTTACACATTTTCTTTTATAGGCTGTGTATATGATTTCATGGTTGAATTGAAGTCTGAGAGGAAGAAGGAATGAGTTTCAATTGTTTCTCTATTTGAGCCAGATAATTCCTGCAAGGAGTGCAGTTGAAGTGTCCGCAAGGAGTGCGTTGACAGAGGGTTCAGATAGAGATAAATTTTGTTCTCATTCATCCAGAAGGTGCAGTTGGGCACATGAGTTGTGCAAGGAGAGCACAGGCTGAGTGAAGCTCAGGGTTGCGAACCTGAGAGAGAGGTGAAGGACTGTTGCTGCAAGTGTGTGCAAAGTCGAAGGATTTCAACACTTAGACGTGGTTGAAGGTTTCCGCAAAGAGTGTGTGCAAGAGTTTCCTGAAGGACTTGAAGGTCGTGGGAAAGATCACGAGGGGTAGGCCTTCAAATTTGTTGAAGGACAGTGTAGGGAAGTTGTGAATTGAAGTCTGTAAGAAGATTCACAAGGTTGCACGTAGGTGAACGAGTTCCATGGAGGAGCACTTAGTCATTTTATAGATTTCAACAGGAGGAACGGATGGTCAAAATTCTCTGAGGAGATTTCGCGAAAATCCATGGGCCGTTAGATCTTGCGGAGGTGCAGGGGAGATACGGCAGAGTATTCTCAACAACTCGAAGCTCAGGAGGGGAAGAGCCATCGATATGGGTCACAAGGACCATTGGATTGGCACGTGATATCATGTATCGGGGTTTCGTGGGTGGAAGTCCCGTGCACATAGCATTAGGAATCGCGATATTGCGATACGCGATATCCCGACAGCTAAAAGGAATAGTGTGGGCCAGATCGGAGTAGACGAGTGGAGGACTGGTGGCACAAGTCATTGGGATCTTGCAGTGAGAAGTCCTGAAATATTGGAATTAGGATTCACGATCCCACGAAGCCCGAAGTCCCGACGAGATAAGGGAATGTTGAAAAGTCAACCCGCGAGCGCATCGGAGTTTTGGTGCATCGGGGTTCCGGAGTCGGAAAGACAAGGTGTTCAATATCACGAGTGTTGAAATTGTGATAGGAGAAGTCCCAATAGGGTAAAGGAAGGGTCAGCGTTGACTTGCATTGGGTTTCATGGATTCAAAGCAACAACGCTCGACCACTAACCTCGCGAAGTTGCGAAGTCCGATTTCCCGATAAGAAAAAGGGAGATCGCGCGGAGAATTTTGTGGGTGAATATTTCCCGTTAGGGAAATAAAAGAACATTAGAGTTCTTCGGGCCGAGGGGAAAGAGAAGATCCTGTGAGCGGGCATACCTACGGGTGCCTCGCTTAAAAAATTTCATGGGCTCCTGTCCATGAGCTCCTGCACGGTCTGTCCATGCTTCTGTATCTCCACTTCAGTCTCCCAACTGGCGTCTTCAACTGGATGGTTCTTCCACTTGACCAGATACTCGAAGTATTGCTTTTTCCTGGTCCTCTTACCAACTCTCTTGTCCAGTATGCATTCCATTTACGGTTTCTCTGCAACTGGCATCTGCTTCATCCACTGGATCACTAGCTTCTCACCTCCAGTCCCTTTTTCCTCAGCTCGATATGGGTACAAATCTGAGATATTGAATATCAGAGAAATTCTGATCCCATCGGGTAATTCAATCTCATAAGCATTTGTCCCAATTTTCTTCAAGACCTTGCATGGCCCAATTTTCTTCATCTTCAATTTATTGTATGTTCCCCTCAGGAACCTTTCCTTTCTCAAATGTGCCAAAACCAGATCACCAACTTTGAACTGAAGTTGTCTCCGAT
Organism: Picea engelmannii; assembly: GCA_009831015.1. Taxonomy (NCBI): domain Eukaryota; kingdom Viridiplantae; phylum Streptophyta; class Pinopsida; order Pinales; family Pinaceae; genus Picea; species Picea engelmannii. The sequence goes on from ML839017.1 coordinate 88,866, forward strand.
GTTGATCGGCTCTGCGCTTATACTCCTGACTTGAATCCAACAATCGCTGCTTCACCTGGCTATGAAGTTCTTTCATTGCCTCTGCGAATTCTTTTGCACTAGCACTGCTAGTCGCAGTCTGTGCTGAATCCCTCAACTCAGAAATTCCTCTTGGATGCATGCCATAAACAATCTGAAATGGACTTTCCCCTATGCTCCTGTTGACTGAGTCGTTATACAGAAACTCTACCTGCGGTAATATATGGTCCCACTGGTTGTGGTGATCTGTCACCAAGCTTCTCAGCAAGTCTCCCAAACTTCTGTTGACCACTTTTGTCTGTCCATCCATCTGAGGATGATAAGCCAAACTAAATGCCAAGTTAGTTCCCAGCTTCTTCCATAAGGTCCTCCAAAAATGCCCTATGAATTTGGTGTCTCGATCCAAAACTATACTCCTCGGCAACCCATGAAATCGAATGACCTCTTTGAAAAACAGGTTTGCGATGTGAGTCACATCACTGGTCTTATGACATGGAATGAAGTGTGCCATCTTGGAAAATCTATCCACCACCAAAAATATTGAATCAAAACCTCTTTGTTTCTTCGACAACCCTAATACAAAATCCATGCTAATTGCATCCCATGGCCTCTCTGGTATGGGAAATGGTTGATAAAACCCTGCATTTTGCTTCCTTCCCTTCAAATGATGGCAAATTATGCATCTGTCTACAAATATCTTGACATATTCTCGCATTCCCAACCAAAAATATGACTCATTCAACTTCGCGAATGTTTTGTTGTGACCGAAATGTTTTGCCAATCCTCCACTGTGTTTCTCCTTCAATAGGTTCTCCCTCATGGAGCATTTCAGAATACACAGTTGATTGCCTTTGAACAACAATCCCTCCTGAATCATATAGTCTATCCATGGGCTTCTGTCTCTGAGAACTAGATTCTTAGCTGCTTCATACGCCTCTTTAAAATCCTGATCATCTACGTACATGTCCTCGAGATCATCAAAACCTAGTGTTTTGACTCGGAACTCCTGCAACAACAAACACTCCCTGCTCAAAGCATTAGCAACTTTGTTAGCAGTACCAGAAATGTGTTTAATCACAAAAGTGAAATTCTGCATATACTCAACCCATTTTACATGTTTATGATTCAACTTCTCCTATTGAGTCACAAACTGCAGTGCATGATTGTCACTGTATAATACAAACTCTTTCGGGATCAAGTAATGCCTCCATTTCTTCAATGTCTGTATGATAGCATAAAATTCCTTATCATACGTGGAGTAATTAAAATTTGCTTCATTCAGCTTCTCATTGAAGTATTCTATCAGCTTGTCTTCTTGACTCAAGACTACCCCGATCGCAAATCTGCTTGCGTCGCATTTCACCTGAAATGTTTTCTGGAAATCCGGCAACACCAAAACTGGTTGTTCCGTAATCTTCCGTTTCATCAATCTGAAACTCTTTTCAGCTTCTTCAGTCCAGTGAAAAGATTTATGTCTTTTCTTCACTGTATCCATCATCGCCGCACTAATTCCACTAAAATTCCTGATGAACTTTCGGTAGAAACTATCCAATCCATGGAAACTTCTCACCTCAAATATATTTTTCGGTGATGGCCAATTCTTGATTACCTCCACCTTCTCTGGATCCATCCTCAATTCATCTGCAGAAATAAAAAACCCCAAGTAAATGATCTCTGTCTTCATGAATGAGGACTTCTTCATGTTTGTCAATAGCTTCTCCTGCTGTAATATCTGCATCACTGTAGCCAAATGCTTCAAGTGTTCTGCCACTGATTTGCTGAAAATCAGTATGTCATCCAAATACACGATGACAAATTTCCCGATGAACTCCCTCAGGACTTCGTTTATCAACCTCATGAAGGTTCTCGATGCATTTTTTAATCCAAATGACATAACAAGCCATTCATACAACCCTTCATTGGTTTTGAATGTTGTCTTCCATTCATCACCTTCTCTCATGCGAATCTGATGATAACCACTCTTCAAATCAATCTTTGAAAAATATTTTTCTCCACTTAAGAAATCCATCAGATCATCCATCCTCAAAAATGGAAATTTGTACCTAATGGTTATCTTGTTAATCGCCCTTGAGTCGGTACACATCCTCCAGCCTCCATCTTTCTTCGGACTGAGTACTGTTGGAACAGCACATGGACTCAAGCTTTCCCTGACCAAACCTTTGTCCAATAACTCCTGGACTTGCCTTTTAACCTCTTCATTCTCTTGCGGTGTCAATCTGTACGCGGCTTTGTTTGGCAAACTGGCGCCTGGTATGAGATCAATGTGATGACTCACACTCCTAATCGGTGGCAACGAATGAGGTAATTCGTCCACTACTATATCAACAAACTCTTCCAGCAGTTCCTGAATCTCTTTTGGTAAATCATCCACTCTTATGCTAGTCAGAACAATCCTCGATTTCCTGACGACAAAGAATTGTGGATCTTCCTTCTTCTTCACCTCTGTAAGAAGTTCCTTCCCACTCATGAGAAGTACTGTGTTGTTTACTTCCGGCTTCACCTCCTTATCCTTAATCGGAAGTAACATGTGTGTCCTCCCATTCTTCTCTAGGGTGTATGTGTTCATTCTCCCATCATGAATCACATTCCTGTCATATTGCCACGGTCTACCTAACAATAGATGACAAACATCCATAGGAATGAGATCACATAATATCTTATCATTATATCCTCTTATCTTGAATTCAACCAAGCATTGTTTAGTGGCAGTTACCTGTTGTCCTTTCTATAGCCACAAAACTTTGTATGGGCTTGGATGATCAGTCGTCTCCAACTCCAGCTTCTCTACCATCTCTATAGAAACAAGATTATCCGTGCTACCATTGTCCACAATGACCTTGCATACCCTATCCTTGGTCTTGCAAGCAGTCCTAAAAAGTCTGGTCCTTTGGACTGAGTTCTCCACCTCCTTCTTAGGTGTCAAAAGGACTTTTCGCATCATGCGCGATCTTCCGCCTTCAACATCTTCTGCTTCAACATCCCACCTATGTGCTTCGGTGATGTGAGCTTCTCCAGTCTCCTTATTTTTATCTGGACACTTGTAAGACTTGTGCCCATTCTTTCCACACGTGAAGCATGTAATGACTCCACCTCTTCCTCTTCCTCTAACTCTAGTACGAGGAAAAGTATTGCCATCAACATGATCTCCTCTCTTCTCATTATGCTATCCTCTCTGCTCAACATATTGCCCACACTGTGAACTTCCTCCTCTCTCTGTACGAGTTTGAGGTTTCTTCCAGTCTTCCTTGGGCTTCTGGTATTTTTCCTGGGCAACTGATTTTCCTCTAGGCTAACTTCTGCCTTGGCCCCTCTGACTCTGCTTTCGGCTCAGCTTCTCCTCCACTTTCATAGCCATCTGATAAGCATCTTCCACCATTCGTATGGTTACCATGCTCATCTCGTCCTGGATATCATATCTCAGGCCATTCATATATATGGAAACTTTCTCATCATCGCTTTCTTGATGACCTGCTCTGATGTTCAGTCTGTAGAATTCCTCAGTGTATTCTTTCACTGTCATCATCTTCTGTCTCAGGTTTTGCATCCTCCTGAACAAAGTGATTTGATAATCTCTTGAGATGAATTTCACCTTCATCTTTGCGATCATCTGATCCCATATTTTAATCTTCTGCTTGCCCTTGCAGCGTCTATCAGCTTGTATTTCATCCCACCACAATGTTGCATGTCCCTTCAATCTCGTGACAACATGTTTGACCTTCTTTTCCTCTTCGACGTCTTCATAGTCGAAGTACATGTCTAGAGCTCTAATCCAATCTAGAAGCTCCTCTGCATCCAAGTTTCCCTCGTAAACTGGAATGTCCATCTTTTCTCTTGCACCCATCTTGGCAATAGCTCTGATCAAATGTTCATTTGATGCATCTTCGGCTGCAACTTCCTCCTCACGTTCATCCTCAACTTCGCTTTCGGAATCACTCAGATCCCCCGCACTGGCTGTGCATCTTTGCACTGTCTCCATGTCTTCGAGTCTGGCTCAGAGATCACGCATTTATCTCTCTATGACTGGGTCTGTTACCTGTCGGCCTCTTCTTCAAGGCATTTCCCTATCCTCTGGATCGGGTGATTGCATGTCCCTTCTCCTGGGCGGCATGGTGAATTCTCCTCTTCTCTGCTACTAAAAGAAAAGAACCTTTCTGTGCTCTGATACCAAACTGATGCAGCTGCACCCACAGGTACACCCGCTCACAACATCTTCTCTTTCCCCTCGGTCCGAAGAACTCTAATGTTCTTTTATTTCCCTAACAAGAAATCTGCACCCATAGAATTCTCCACGTGATCTCCCTTTTTCTTATCGGGAAATCGGACTTCGCGACTTCGTGAGGTCAGTGGTCGAGTGTTGTTGCTTTGAATCCCTGAAACCTAATGCAAGTCAACACTGACCCTTCCTTTACCCTGTCGGGACTTCTCCTATCACGATTTCAACACTCATGATATTGAACACCTTGTCTTTCCGACTCCCGAACCCCGATGCGCCAAAACTTCGATGCGCTCGTGGGTTGACTTTTCAACGGTCCCTTATCTCATCGAGACTTCAGACTTCGCGGGATCATGAATCCTAATGCCAATATTTCGGGACTTCTCGCTGCGAGATACCGATGACTTGTGCCACCTGTCCTCCACTCGTCTGCTCCGCTGTGGTCCACACTATTCCTTTTAGCTGTCGGGATATCGCATATCACAATATCGTGATTCCTAATGCTATGTGCATGGGACTTCCACCCACGAAACCCTGATACACGATATCACGTGCCAATCTGATGGTCCTTGTGACCCAGATCGATGGCTCTGCCCCTCCTGAGCTTCGAACTATTGAGAATACTCTATCGTATCTCTCCTGCACCTCTGTAAGATCTAACGACCCACGGATTTTCGTGAAATATCCTCAGAGAATTTCGACCGTCCGTTCCTCCTGCTGAAATCTACGAAATGACTAAGTGCTCCTCCATAGAACTCGTTCACCTGCGTGCAACCTTGCGACGCTTCTTACAGACTTCAAGTCACAACTTCCCTGTGTTGTCCTTCAACAAATTTGAAGGCCTACCCCTCCTGATCTTTCCCACGACCTTCAAGTCCTTCAGGAAACTCTTGCACGTACTCTTTGCGACAACCTTCAACCACGTCTAAGTGTTGAAATCCTTCGACTCTATGCACACCTGTACCAGCAGTCCTTCACCTCTCTCTCAGGTTCACAACCCTGAACTTCACTCAACCTGCGCTCTCCTTGCATGGCTCCTATGCCCAATTGCACCTTATGGATGAATGAGAACAAAATTTATCTCTATCTGAACCCTCTATCAATGCACTCCTTGCGGACACTTCAACTACACTCCTTGCAGGAATTCTCTGGCTCAAATAGAGAAACAATTGAAGCTCATTCCTTCTTCCTCTTAGACTTCAATTCAACCATGAAATCATATACACATCATATAAAATCAAATGTGTAACAGGAAGCAAACATTCATGAGCATATCAACATCAATACACAGAGAACAGACACAAAACCATGAATTTGAATCAAAGATTTCTATTAATTCAAATATCTGTACATGGGTGTTCTTACACAGCTCTCTGCATGCTCTTTCTCTTCTCTGATGCTTCAATAATGTTACAATACACAATGAGGGTGTCTATATCCCATTTCCCTCTTGCGCTCTACAATTGTCTAGTCTAGAATTAAATTCTATCTACTTTACATTAACTATCTTAAATGTCATCTACCTACTAAGGATGAGAGCAATCCAATCAAGGTTCATTACATTATACAAGTGCACTTCATCTTAATGGCTCATTTAAGATCGCGCAACAATTTCAAGGCGTTTTCAAAAATTGTGCTGGCTTGTCCAACTGTCCCTTGCCTTCTGCGCTGGCTCACTTGATGTGAGAGATGCTCCTGCATCACATATCACTTCCCACTTTATTTCCCACTCACCCATCCCATTACACCAGTCTACGCATAGGGTTGGCCAATAATTTAGTGGTTGTACCTTACCTTGTGGGAAGAATGGGATAAAAGGCCTGGGGGGTAAAATAAGATGACAATAAAATCCTAAGAATAAAACCTCGATATTCTTCGCCTAGGGATCCCCGAGAAAGTAATAAAAATCTTCTTAGCAAGAAATAGAGTGACCCCTAAAAAATAATAAAACAAGACCTAGTTGAGAGATAGGTGGTCGCATCATGAGCCAGCCTATTAGGTTCATGGGTACCTAATGGTATGAAACTACTAGAATCTGGTTACCATGCCAGGGTAGTGGCTCTTGGTTGCATGGCCAAGAGAAAGGGGGTCTCATCAGGAGCCAACCCATTTTCGTGAAAGTGCTTGTGGGTAACATTGCCACCACTGGTCACCATGCCAAGGCAGTGTCCCTTGACTAGCTTCTTGAGAGAAAAAAGAAATAAAAAGATAAAAATATGACAATACCTGGTTAGAGGATAGAGGGTCTCATCACGATCCAGCCTATTAGGCCCATGAGCATCTAGCGGTATGACACTACCAGCATCTGGTCACCATGCTAGGGTAGTCTCTCTTCATGGCATAGCCAAGAGAAAGGGGATTTCATCACGAGCCACCCTTCTCATTTCCATGAAATTCTTGTGGCTAACATTGCCACCAATGGTCACCAAGCTAGGGAAATGTCCTTTGACTAGCATCTTGGAAGAAAAGAATGAAGATAAAAGGAATGAATGGGCTTGGAAAATTTTTCACCCATGACAGGTGAAACTCACCCTCCATAGATGCACCCACTGGTAAGCCATCCCTGCTATCACTGCACATTTTTCCCAGACATCCCCATCCACCTCACCCACTTACATGACTTGGATTTCATCATTTCCAGAAAAATCCCTCTTCCAATAGACACTAGCCGAACAGGACATCCTGTCACTTCCTCAAAACTTGCATTGTAGACTTGTATAATATCTTTGAGCACTAGACTAGGGTAAAGGGGTTTTATGAACATGTTTACTAATATCAATGATTAGATGTGATTGACATTGCTATGATCCCT
>ML839018.1:19255-33808 GCA_009831015.1 Picea engelmannii
TTAAACGTGTAGTAATGAGAAAGGACGTTGTGTACCTTGGAATGATCAGGTGGAATGATAGTATAAGTCTAAATACAGGTGATGAAGGGTATAACAATGGCAAAAAGTATAGGCAAAAAGGTGCATAGTGTGGTCCTAACAATTGGTAGTATGTTGTGTTTGTGTTAATTGTTTCTTCATCCATTGCCTGTATTTGTAATGAGCCATTTTTCGGTGATAACAAATGCCCCCTGATGTGTGAGGTTAGGAGCATACGTATAGCCGAAATATCATAGTGTATTTTGGTGATGATGAAATTGTGTAGAAAGTGAGACAACTTATATGTGAGGAGTTGTGAGAGTCATCCATCGGGGGGAGAGGCGACATAATACCAGTACAAAGTATTATATAAAAAAAAAAAGTATTTGTACAAACGAGGCGGGCATGCCCCATGCTCATATCATTAAACCATAAATAGATAGTAGTAACTAAATTTACTGACGAAGTAGATATATGCAATTCCCTCGGGGGCGTTAAAAACAACAGGTGAATATTTTGATGACGTAAATGGATCTTAATCGAGTGATGAAGGAATCAAAGGCATTGATGGCCTAACGAATTCAGAATTCTTTGTCCACTACTGAAAACTGCAATGGTCTCAAAGTAAGATCCATTGTAATATGAGATTGTGTTGGAGTTGAATTTCATGGGGATCAATGACATCAGAGATAAATTAGGACTCTCTATGTGTCATCTGAGGCTACTCATTGTCAATGGAATGAGAGCTAAGATATTGTCACTTTTCAGGAAATGTGTTAATGTCAACACGAAAGGTGACGCAACGATAAGAAGCAAAGGGCTTCTGGATATCCGGTTGATCAACATGGTGTCAGAAATTATATTGGTAATAGTAAATGGAATGATAATCATGAATGATGTCTGGAATATAAGGGATTCAAGAACTACCCTTGGTTTGGGGTTCGGGGTGGAAGAAACTGTAAAATGTTATTTGGTGTCATGGGGACGACCAGATATGGGAAAACTTTTTTGAATGGTTGAGACTGCAAGGGGATGTAGCATAGGTCAAAATATAGAGTGATATGGGACAAAAAGGTCTAGTGGTGGTCAAAATTTTGGCTTGGATATAAATGGCTTGTAGAGGGGGTGAGGGAAGTGAGATGCCCCAACCAAAGGTAACATGGGTTTTGATGTGCCAAGGGAAAAATTTCATCAGGTGTGATGGACAAAATATGTTGTACTTGCTAAAATGTAAAACATGTTTTTTACAATTACCAAATGAATAAATAATGGGGTTGAAAGTACATATACTGAAACAGGTGCCCCAGTGATGTATGGATTGGCCTATATAGGGCGTAAGAAAAGAATGGTGGAGGGTGGGGGGCCCATTGGTTGGATTATGTACTAGGAAGGTGAATGGAGGATGACATTGCATATGGAAAATCGATAATGGATGATATGGAGGGTTAATGATAATGCAGAGGTGTATTTAATGTAGTAGAACATGATGTGGGAGTCCATAATGGGGTGGTTAGAATTATGATGAGGAAGAAGTATGAGATTCTTACTCTGGGCTGTAACACTTCCAGGTCTCACGATCCTAATGGATAGAACGCCATGAGTGTCAATATTCCAAGGGGTAAATATATGTGGGACAACTCATGGAGGTGAGGATGCTACCTGATGATGGTACCTGAATGCAATGGAGGTGATGGTACCGCAGAGCCAGGTGTGGGGATCCTAACGATAAATGTCAAGGGGTGTAACTGGGATATGCATCTATTTGAAAAGGGCATGAGTGCATGCCAATTTGAACATATAACTGAAGGGGACATAGGGTGGCCAAGCCTGAATGGGTTGTATATCATTGTACCAAGTACCTACACAAATAAACATCAAATAACCCGAGTGAAAAATATTTGATGATAAAGAACATATGACATTTATTTGATAGAAATGATAGTGAGTGAGTGTACCTGATCTTTTGACATTGTCGAAAAAATGGTCCCTTGATGAAACTTTTGTGTGCCCTTGGAAGGAGACCAAGGAACAATGATTTCCTAAAAGAGTTAATTTGAAAAGGAGGGTAGGGAATGGTGAGTTCCTAGGAAAATTCACTCCCTAAGGGAGGTCATAGAACCATGAGTTCAAAAAAGGAACTCCTTAAAGGAGATTGTGGAAGAATGAGTTCCTAGAAAAGGAACTCCCTAAAGGAGGCCAGGGAACCATGAATTCATGAAAAATGAACTCCATGAAGGAGTCTATGGAACAATGAGTTCCTGGAAAAGGCACTCCCTGAAGGAGGCTAGGGAACCATGAGTTCATGAAAAAGGAACTCCTTCAAGGAGGCTGCAGAAAAATGAGTTCCTGGAAAAGGAACTCCCTGAAGGAGGCTAGGGAACCATGGGTTCCCGAACAAGACCCTCCCTAATGGAGGCCAAGGAATGATGGGTTCCTAAAAAAACGGGGGGGCACTCCTTGAAGGAGGTCGAGGAACCATGGGTTCCTGAAAAAGGAATTCCCTAAGGGAGGCCACAGAATAATGGGTTCCTGATAAATGCACTCCCTGAAGGAGCCCGGAGAACCATGGATTCCTGAAAAAGGAACTCCCTAAGGGAGGCCATGGAACAATGGATTCTTAAGAAAAGAATGCCTTGAATAAGTTCAAGGAACCATGGGTTCCTGAAAAAGTCACTCCCTAAGGGAGGCTACATTTCCCTATGGAGGAATTGAAAATGACCAAGGCTAAGGGGTCATTTCCATAAGATGTAATGAAACTATATTGGTGGATCATTCTGACTAGGCCATGTGGCTTGTAATTGCATGATGTCTCGGGGAACTAGACATAAGGTGGTGCTATAATGGTTCCCATGAAAGGTATATTGTGAGCTACTGTTGTGTCGAGATATAGGTCTTATGGGACCAAGGCGGGAAGTAGTTTTTCCCCCTGTATTATGATATGAGGGATGGGTGAAGGGTTGTTTCCAAATACCCAAGATTTTGGACCAAAGGTAAAATAGTAGGAAATTTAAAGTTGAACATCCACAAAAGAGGATTTGAAATAGTGTATCAGATCCATTATTTTGTGTAATATCTATTGGGGGATTTGGGACTTTAAACTATGTGGAAACATCTCCTATATGGGCATGATTGGTCATCATGGAACTGGAGTCCATGATATCCCTATCAATGACAAGAGATGATCGTGTTTGAGAGGGAGTAAGGACCTTATCAAAGGAGATAATATTCGAGGGTGCACCAATTGAATTGTTAGGACCCTGCTAGCAGTGGATAAGAGAACCTAGATGGAGGTTATCACTAGAATTACTAAAAGAATTAGTGGCCTCAAATAATTCTTCATCTTCTGGGAATAATGTAGTTGAGATTTCATGGTTTCCTTTAGGTTTGGGGGAAGAAACGGGCTTGGTTTATGCTAAGGATGGATGAATATGCCTAGCCTCCAAGCCCAAGTAGTGAGGAGGTGGTTCTAGAGTCATGGGCTTATTTTTAAGGGGTTTGGATGTTGCGCGACTAGTGGAAGTGGACACATAGTGCACGGACTCAATATGAGCAACACAATGTGATATTCTATTAAGGGAATCCTGAGGGGGGGATCAGTGTAGGAGAGTTGATCGATGATGATGATGCATCCCTTATGTGAGAATATCATGAATCGAAAGAGTGAAGACACCACAACACTCATGGAATAGAGGAAATCACGGCCCAAGAGAATATTGTAATCCATCGGACCATCCATGACAACAACATTGATCAAAATTGTCTTTCCACCTAACTTAATGGGGATATTAGGTAAGACCCCTAAGGGGGAACAGAGTCTACCATCAAAGGATATTAACTCATTCATTGATGGGATAAGAGTATGGGAGCCTATTTGTTTCCAAGTTGATGAAGAAATAATGCATGAGGATTTCCCTTCATCTATAATAAACCAATAAAATGTAAAGTTGTTAATGATGACCTGCATTTTAAATGGGGTAGAAGATGGATGTCATGCTTGGATAAGTTGATCCCAATCAAAGGTGATGGCCTGTGATGGGTGTGGGTATACACTTCCATTTTCTTGAAAATGATAGGGTATAGTATACATTGTGGTACTAGAGGTGGAAGGGGTGCCCCCAAGTCTACATGATTGAGTTTAAGTCGTGAGGTACATTGGGTGTGAGGGAGGATTACACATGTGAGGGGTAACAAATGATGTCGAGGTGCATGGAACCTCAACTGATGGATTAATGGGTGCATGTTTGGGGAACTTCTAAGTGGTGTAAGAATAACTACTAAGTTTATTTTGTGGTGTGCGCTCCAAACGAACTACTTGGACTAGCTCTAGAGTGACTTCAAGGCACTGATGGGATGGGTGATCATGGATCTCACAAAATTGGAAAGGGTGATTAGCCCATATATGGGTGGTATATCTATGCTTGGTTTGACTTTAGTTCTAATGGGCATTATGAGTGTGCCCATGTGTACAATCATTTCCCCCATGCCATGGGCATTGATAGTAGGTGTTTCTATTCTCACTCCTTATGTGTGGTGGATGGCCAATATAACTAGGAGAGGTGGCCCAAGTTTTTCCTAACTAGGAAGAAGAGGATGGGGTTATATATGGTAGGTTTGTTGGTCCTACCATGGTGGTTTATGCTTGGAGAGATAATTCATGAAGAGGAAGGGATACTAGATGGGTGGATTGTTCTAGATAGTGGTTCCTAGTGAGGTGGACCCAAGAAAATCTAATCCTAAAACAGTGGAACTCACTAGTGTGTCTAATGGTTGTACTAATGTGTCATCCAAATTGGGAACACCTCCCAAGATTGGGGGGAGGTTTTTATATGTATAGAATGATGGGGATGTTATGGTTCATGTATTTTTCTATACTATATGTGTATGTGTTCAAGTGGTAATGAGAAGAATAAATGAACAAGTGCTTTGGTAAATGTGTACTATCTCAACAATGTTTTGGAAACTATATGTAATTAATCAGTGGCAATCATACATAAACAAGTAACAATGTAAGATGGTTTGGGGGTATCATCCACATGGGGGGGAAATGTAATGCATGTGTCCTAATAGACCTATCAGCCTTCCTCTCAAAAATCGTTGGGCCTTCCAAAAGCACTCAACATTGGGGCATGAATCCACTGGAAGAGGAGCTAGTGAAGGTATGATTAATCAGCTATAATGAGGGGTGAAGGGGGCATATCCCGAAAGGATTGGTGATATTTCCCAACAGCCATTCAAAATTTGATTAAGGTGTGATTGCAGCCCACAACTGCCACCTGGGCAGATAAAACCTATATTTGGCCACTAAGTCACCTCGATCAAGAAAAAAAATTAGATTTTCTGCCTCATAAATGAGTCATAAGATGGATGATTTCCAAGGGTTGGGTGACCCAAGGAGGCACGCACAAAACAAATGGACCTCGTCCTTCGACCCTTCATGGGTGTATCCCTACCTTATGGTATAAGAATGCTTGAGTGGGAGGATTTTGGCACCCTAATTCACAAATTTCTAAGTTTCAAATGAGAAATGATGATGGCGAGTTATTTGGATCTGTATCCCCAAAATCGTAACTTAGACTACCAAATTCTTTTGTGTTCCTCCTGTGGAGGTTATAAAGTGGGTTGATTATGGTTGTTTTTAGAATGTGAAAGAGGGATGTGAAGTTGGGGTCATGGACGAACTTCGTTCTTTATGAGGGTGTGCACAAATATCCTTTTCTAAACAAATGAATCCCACAAGAGCTTCAAGTATCTAGAAAAAGGGTTTTTGAATGAGTGAAAGTGTGTGCAAGGAGTGGTGATGATAAAACAATTTTTTAATAAATTAAATTTAATATTTTAGCATGGGGGACATCGTGTGGTCCTTGAATGATCTTGTTTAGATAACATAATAAATTTGTTTGAAAATGACCCTTGCAAACTAAAGGAAATCCTAAGCTATCATGGAAGATGTCATAATCCTTACTTGGACCCTTTATCTTCCTAAGGTGTTTTTTAATCTAGAAAACTTGAAACTAGTCCTAGATTGTGAGCATGTGGGCATGTGTGGGACCTTACAACTTCTTTAAACTCCTTAGGTGACTTACTCTAAAAAATTGAAAACTATCCTAGAATTGCATGCATGTTGGAATATAGGCACTTACAACTCTTTTAAAATTTAATTTTCAACAAGTTGAGGGGATTGGCTTCTTTTGAAAGTGTTTTGATTTACCAAGGGAGATGGAGACTTATCTAAGAAACCTCTTTTTCTGATTTCCAATATCACACTAAGGTGCAAGGAAAGAGCATACTCCAAGATTGGTTTAGATGGTCTTCTAGTCTCGGTTTAAAGTGATGACTTTGTAAAATGAAAGCTTTGTTCTAAAATTCAAATGCAAAACCTTTTAAGCCATCCACATGGAAATCATAGAAATCAAAGATATTGTGGTTCCTTTTAATATCCCTAATTATCTATGTGTGATGTGGGGTTTATGGATGCAAGAATGAGATCTCAGCCTACTTGTACTGGATTTTACAAAGTGCTAATATCAAATCTAAACTACTGAGTGGTAGTGGCAAACTCAAGCCTTACAATTTTTCTAAAATAAGATAGGTGTGTGAAAGAATCAGAAACAATCGTGCAAAGAGTGAAAACCAGTTGTTTGGAGAGTTTTGACAGAGTGCAGATGTGTGTGGACCATGCATCTGTTCGTCTTGAACCTACACGCACACAAGAAAGTTGTCAGGATGAAAATTTTGAAAACAAATCTCTTAGTGTGGGGTGAAATCCTACTCTCAAGTGGTGAGTTTAGGCCAGGTTTGACCCCTGCACATGCAAACAAGTAAGAAAGAAAACTATAACAACCTAATTTGGGAGAATTTTGATTCAGATCCCCAATATGGTCGCCATTATGTTGGGTTCCTTTTGGCACAAGGGTGAGCAAAAGGAGGTCCCTTAACTATCTAGTTAGGCTATCCAGAAAGAACAACAGAGAGTTAGTTGGTTAGTTCCTCAACTAACATAAAGAAACAAGAAAAAAACAACAATGAAATAAATCTAAAGTAAGCAAACAATAACTTGAAATGAATGCACAAAGAAAGCACAAGAGATATATACCAAGTAAGTTGATCTTCGAATTGATACTCCTTGGAGAAATATGGGAACTTATGAGTCCCCTCTTCCTCCTTGGGAAGAATCTTGAGTCCCCAAGTACAAAGTATTTTTTCTACTATCAATGGCTAACAAAGGAAAATGGTGAAGAAACGAGTGATGGACTACTCAAGAGGAGAGAGTCCTAACACTTTCTATGGATTCCCAAAGTTTTATAAGAGGAATATGGCTTCCCAAAGATAAAAATGAGCAGTGTAACAATACTCAAATGTTTCTTATTTTTTCCATACAATGGCCCTTTATTTATAGGAGGATGAAAAGATTTTTCTTAACTAGTTCCAAATGTGAATGGGAGGCCCTTGGAAATACTTCCCATCCTTTTCAGTGATCCCAAGGAGAACTTTGGGGGCGATTTTGGGAATGTGGGATATCCCCTTCATCCAAAAAGTGGTTAAGGCCCAACCAAACTCATCAATGCATTGTTTCTGCATCCACGTGGGTCTTTTGACTATCAGTGGGGCACTCTGCGCATTGTGCGCATCGTACACCATGTTAGTTCACGCAAATGTGCATGCATTACATTGGTTGAATGTGCGTGGATTTACAAAACAACATTTACATAGTTTTAATATTTTCTTTCCAAATTGAATGTAATCCCTCCATGAATATTGGTAGTATGTTGTCTTTGTGTTAACTGTTTCTTCATCCATTGTTTGTATTTGTAGTGAGCCATTTTCTGGTGATAACAATATGCATGAGGATTTTGTAGACCTCCGTGATATAGTCAAACAACATAATGAGCATGATCGAAAGTTCAATTCAGATGTTCTCGGAATCACTTCTTTGGTGACAAGATAGGTAAGAGAGTTTGTTAATTGGTCGATAGTTGTGTCGGTTGTGCTATGAGATAAAGCAATTCAAATGCTAGGTGGTGAGGATGAAATATGAGATCAACTTGCCGATGGAGCAACACTAGATCCCTTATCTTCACACTTGTGAATATCGTTTCACCTAGTGTTCCAAATTTGACCAAGATGTTTTAAGTTAACTAGAAGAACACCAACAGTTTACATGTGGAGGAGTCCACACTATTGATTCTTGTCTTTACTTTTATGAGAAATTTGAATCCATTTTTAGATTTTTTTTTTTCATAAATAAGGACATTGACCTCGTTTGGAAGGGTTGATGGTGGTTTGTATGAACTAAAGGTTTGGAAAAATAATTATTTTGGATTTTAATATTGAATCTCATTAAGATTCAGAGACAAATTTCTACCAATATTGAGGATTAACTTGATCGGTGGATTGCTCTAGAAACAATTTTTCTACTACATTCCTTTTAATAATATTGTGATATGTTAAGTTATCTTGAATTAATGTGATTGCTAAATGAATGTTGGTTTAAATTCGATGGTGTTTTCTTTATATTGCATGAAGAAGTAAATGCAGAATTAGTTTTGGTATTCATTATACATTTCATTTGTGGTTAACTATTTTCCCCTCTTTATTTCAAGAAATATTTGGCAATTGGTTAATGATAGTAGTATCTATTAGTGTTGATTAGACACATATATTGTTTGACATACCGATGACAAAGGGTTACCCCATTTCCATCTCTCTTTCAATTTAGTCATTTATATTTTGAGCATGTATGAATAATAAAGAATAATGAATCCCAAAAAAGAGATACATTGTCATAGAGAGAACTCTCGGGAATGACATTTAAAGCCCATCGAAACTTGTCGAGCTATCAATCTAGAGAATCGCACTACTTCAAATAGAGAAGAGTCTAATTGGGCCTCATCTCTAGGAGTGATTCCTATTGTTGATTCAAAGGGACTTTAGACCCCTCAACAAAAGGCACTAACTAGTTTCTAAGTATAATCCCAAGACAATGTGTTGAAGTTGACATGAACATACTCGTCAAAGGAGGGCCATGATGTGTCCCCCCATCATTAACATGAAACTGACATAGGAAATTGATGTAAGATAATAGATCAAATGAGCATGAATTGACATGAGGATGAAGGTTGGTAATACTACAGAGTGGTTGATTTGGTTTGAAACTTCCCTTGAACATTATGAGGCATGAAAAATGACTTAGAAGAATTGACTTGATGAGATATATACTGAAACATAGTGTGACGATAAATGGGGAACTTTTCAGGTTGGTCAAAGGAGTATAATGATTCAGAGGATTAGTATGACTCAAAGACAAGAAAATTACCCAACTGGATTTAAGACGCTATCTTTTGTTGATAATGCTGGAAGCAAATTACTGAACCATAAGACAAGACGAAAACAGTTTCCATGTTCAAGGGAGAAAACAAACAACTGCCATAATGCTTTCCAAAAACACTGACCCACTTCCCTCAAATTCCCCCCCACCATGAATGACGAGTACCTATTTTTTTTAATGAGCTTGAGGAGGATAAAAGATGCTCGATATAACTCATCTTTGATCAGTCTCACATCCAATGTTTAACGAATATGAATAAGGAGGGGTTCAATCCCATATGATTCCTTCAATGTATAATTTTATGTGCCCAAAGAAGATAAGCTTGGTGGTCTTTTCATGTTTAGAGAGTTTGAAAATAACTTAAAGGAGACTCTCGGGTTGTTATTTTTCATAAATTTAGTCCCTTGATCCCAAAAAAGTATAAAACAATACAAGGGAGAACTCTTCTAGCCAAAGGTTGACTAGAGTATTCATTTTTTGTGATTAGTCCAACCAGTCCAAAAAAGGGTTAAACTTACACCGAATAGACTCCCTTTTAAATCTTTTTAACAAGTGTGAAAGGAAACAAACTTGCTTGGAAATATTTTCTTGTTTAGAGAGTCGTAAAAGAGCTTAAAGGAGACTCCAAAGACTTCATTTTTTTGTATAGTTTTTATGAGCCCAAAAAAGTGATAAAAGTATACTTGGTAACTTATTCTCATGCATTTACGAGAACTAGAAAGAACAAATAATAAGATCGTCTAGAGAGAATGAGAGGCATGAAACTAAGTTCCAATGGTCGGAATGACACCTAAGCAATGATTGTGATAGGGTGTAGCAAGTAGGCATGGAAGGCGAGGACCACTCACAGTAGTGTGTCTCTCTAGAGGGTAACTGAAAAATGGGAGCAACATGATGTAATGGCTAGTGTCAATCATAATTGTAATGGACATAACCAAGTGAGATGATAAATAACAATGAAGCAGTAGCAAGAACAAACATTAAGAAGAAAACAAAATGGTTGCTTCATTTTTTAACAAGCTTGAAACAAATAATGAACTATGCTCGAAGTGCCTGCTTCATTTTTTAATGAGTTTGAAATAGAGAATGAAACTATGCTCCAGTTTGGTTTCATTTTTTAATGAGGTTGAAACCAAAAATGAACTATTCTTGGAATGATACCCATTGACGGGTTTCTTCCCAATGTGATGTCTAGAGGTTGGTACTTTGAGTGATACCCATTGGCGGGTTTTTTCCAAACATGATGTCCAGGGGTTGGTACTTTTCCTCCAGCATGATCGATAGAAGTTAGTGGCTTAACTCCAGCATGATGTCAAGAGGCTGGAGACATGCCCCCAAAGTTTCGTTCCATTTTTTGATGCTTCTTTTAAATCTTATTAGACTCCTGGATACTAATAGGAAAAGTTTCACCAGAGAGGGAGGAAGAAAGAGGATCAATTGACGCAAGTGGAGAAAATGAAGGTTCATGTACTAGATCTAGTGGAAGGCTGAACTCAATTGGAGGGGGGTCTATTTCATTTGTTAATGAGCTTGACACGGACAATGAACTATGCTCATGGTTATCTGTTTCATTTTTTAACGAGCTCGACACATAAAGTTCACTATGGTCATGAGTATATGTTTCATTTTTTAACGAGCTTGACATAGAAATCAAACTATGCTCATGATCCTTGACCATGGATTCCAAGAGGTGTTCATCGGATGGAAGGACAATGCTATGCAAAGAATGTATGTTAAGAGACTCAATAAGGGTAATGGGGGAAATATCAGGATCCAAATCCCCCATTGAATGGTTCACCATGAAAAATACTAGATCTGAGTCTAAAGAAGTCGAGCATACAGTGAGAGTCTCCTTCTCATTAGTACTTGAAGGCATGGGCCGTGATACCACATAATTAACTTGTGGAAGGAGGGATATCACTTTCATATAAGAAACACCCAGGGAAGTCGAATGGTCAGTAGTCATATTAGGACTAATGAACGAAAGTTGTTCAATGGTCACAATATTTCCATTATGAGGGAAATGTATCACTTGAAAGAGTGTGGACATGACATATTTCATAACATAGACATAGTCCCACCCAAGGAGTAAATTAAAGTCCAAGGGAACTTATACTACCATAAAATCAATACAGATATTTTTCCATCCTAAGGTGATGGGAATCTGAGGAAGGATCCTTAAAGGTTCATTGGATATTTTAATAAAATCCAAGAGATGATGTGTAATCGGAACAGGATGATCTGAATTACTTTTTGGCACGAAATGAGAGCGGAGATATAATAAATAAATGTACATAGATATCTCGTATATTCAATAATATAATAGAAATGTATCATAGATGCAACCATAAACACGAAGATACAGTAATACACAATTTTCTATTAATGAGCGAAAATGTACAAAGACTGTAAAACATAGAGTGAAAGATTCACTAGAATGGTGGCATCTTATCTCTGAGAAGAGATGTGATGGCTACTCACATCCATAAGAATATGATCATTACAATGAGGCTCCAAAGGCCTTTTTAACATAAGTAAAATCCAAAACCCTAACCCCGGAAGATGAAAATCCAAAAGGTTTGTGGGCCCCGATGGGGGTAGTTGATACGTCAACTTCCCGAGGGCATAGCTTTTGCATACAATCTCTGTTTGGGGGGCTCGATACACCGTTGGAAAGGTCTAATCGAGAAGAAATATTTTCGACTGGTCTAGGCAAGTGCCTTTGGAAATCACCTGGACCCCAAATCCCCAAAAATCATTTTTTAGGGCTTCAAAGCGGCCCCAGAAGTTTGGAACCTGAAAAACTACCAAGGTGGAAAACTATTTTTCGAGCCAGTGGAATAGGTGGGTGGCCACCGATATCCACCTGGATCAATATTCCCTCCTTAGGAAGAAATGGTCTCCATTGTGTTGAGTTCCCTGGGGAGAGGGGAAAGCGATTGTTGAATCTGAATCTTGGTGAGTTTCTTGCCTTGCTAGAGATGTCACACTGCTTGGTTTGTGGAAGGATTTCATGAACCTGTTGTTGGTGAGGCTGAATATGTTCAACCAGTCAGGCTACCTGAGATGACTGTGTGAAGAAGGAATTTATGTGCTTTGTTGCAATCTTGTCGAGCTTCTTCTGTTGGATAGAAGGTTCCTGGTCAAGGACTGTAGTGGTTGCAGTATCATTTTTTTCACCTTTTGAACAGATTGTGAAGAAGATGAATATTGTAGTATGAGATACTACCTTTGATCAGGGGATCAAATTTTGCTCAAAAATTGAAAGTGCTCGGAATTGCTTCAAATCGAACGAGAGCGTAGACCTCATCGTTGCGAACCCAACGCAACTCGTTTGGGTTCAAATGGACGTCGGGAGTGAGAGATATTGCATTCTGTTCATAATGCCAAATAGACAAAAAAGGGATGTTGACTGTACAATCCGTATAGTCCATACGAATGATGACGTGGCAGGCTGTACGATGACATGGAAGGTCATACGATGATGTGGCAGACAGTTATTGGACAGTTGGCATGTGACATGGTTTGTTGGCAGCGAATGGGATGGCGACACGTGGCCCAATCAATGGATGCCACATGTTTGTTGGTTAAAATCTTTTCACTCAGCAGGAGTCGACCCCGTGACCTCCGGGGCAGGGTAAAGCTTTGGGAAAGGCCACCCAACGGGCGCGCCCGCACATGTTACTTGTTATATATATGCACTGCAATGTATTTAACATTGTATAAATGTATGTTGGGGCGTGGACCGGGCTGGGGCTAAGCCTCGACCCGTGGTTATATGTTATATTGCATGCGACTAGAGCTACGGCGGTTAGACCACGTAACATATGTTATAACCATTTGTATATGAGTAGTTTGGTATGACATGTGACCAATATATATATGCATGCAGGTTTAAAACATTACAGTTATCAACGATTGTAACTCAAGCCCTGTTGTGTTATAGCGTGCGATCATGTGACGACCATGTGCCCACGGGCCTTGGTAGTTAAGGCCGGCGCATAACTGTTTGATAGTTTGGACCGGTTGTGCAGTTGTGCCCGGTGCCAAGTTTTTACTCTTTAAATTGTGTGTGGGCTAGGTTGAGCAAACAAAGGTGCGTTTTGTAGATGCAGAGACAACAAGCTTGAAGGGGAGACTTCTAGGAAGCCTATCTACTTCATTTTTTGGCCAAACGAGGTGCCGAAAAAGCCCAGCTAGGGGTTTTTGGACTTTCTAAAGCCATTGGAGAAGTCTATTTGGCATTTTGAGCATTTTAAAGCACATTTTTGAGCACTTTGAGAAAATAATACAAATGATCCATTAGAAGCTGGACCAGGAGATGTAGCCCAAGAGAGGGGTGAACTCCTTTATCATTTGTTGTGTTATGTGTTTTCTGTTCATTGATTATGTTGTTGTTTATATGCATCTTGAATGAGTAAATCCTATTAAATTTGTGTTTCAAATTTGATCCATTTTCATTTTAACACATAAATTTAACTTGCAAATATTTTCAAAAATACAAGTCTTCTTCATTTTTAGATCAAGTTGGTATCAGAGCATAGGTTTTTGAAGACTTGATTATTTGCAAGTGTTTTGTTTTCTGATGCTCACAAGGTTGAAACTCACAAGAGGAGAAGGTCAACTTGTAGACCCAAGTTCTCATCCTTCAAGGAGGAAGCATATACCATCACCACAAGTTTCAAGGAGGCATTCACCAAGTATGGCTCATGAAGAGAGTCATGAACATGTTCCTACAGAAGATGAAGATCTCAGAAAAGTTGTCATGGAAATGAGAGAGATGATGAAGATATTGATAGAAAGGAATATAAGGTTGCAAGTTGAAGGCTCCAACCCTTCAAAGCATAAGGGAGACAGTGGTGATAAAACTCCAAATGGAAATGGAGGGAATGATGCTTCTCCACCACCCTCTCCTCCATCTTCTTCTTCTTCTTCTTCTTCTACCAATTCAAGACCTCTTCCGAATTCTCCAAAGGGACATGGTAAAACTCCTTCGCAGACTCCTTCATTAAAGCTTGATATTAAATTTGAATTGCCAATGTACAATGGAGAAGTTAATGTTGAGAAATTAGATAATTGGATTCGTCAGATTGAGGTGTATTGTAGGATACAAAAAAATTCAAGATGATGAAACTAAGATTCAGCTTGCTTCTTTAAGATTGGATAGTGCAGCACTCATTTGGTGGGAATCCAAGACTCAGGAGGACATG
>ML839018.1:36083-57892 GCA_009831015.1 Picea engelmannii
TTCCTTCTCGTCCTTGGGAAAGCATTTCCATGGACTTTGTAGGAGGTTTACCTATGTCGAGATGAAATCATGATTATCTTTATGTTGTGGTTGATCGATTTAGAAAAATGTGTATTTTGATGCCTTGTACAAAGCAGGTTACAACTGAACAGACGACACAAATATTCTTTCAAAATGTGTGGGTGCATTTTGGATTGCCTAAATCCATTATTTTTTATCAGGATTCTCGATTTGTTGGAAGTTTTTGGACGAGTTTATGGGCACTCATGGACACCAAACTTAAAAAGAGCACATCTTTTCATCCGCAAACAGATGGTCAGACAGAAGTAGTAAATCGAACAGTGGTGCATCTTCTTCGTGCTTATTGCAGTAAGCATCCTAAACTTTGGGATGAACATTTACATTACATTCAACATGCTTACAATCAAGCTAAGCACTCTTCAACTCAAACGTCACCATTTGAAGCATGTTTTGGATATTTGCCCAAATCTCCTTTAGATTTTATCTTTGGGAAGGATATTGCTATCGATGGTCAATATGACATTGATAGGGAAGAAAAGTTCATTGAACAAATTCAGTAGATACATCAAATGGTGCAAGAACAGTTGGAAAAGAGTCAAGCCAAGTACAAGATGAGACATGACAAGCATCGTGTTGATCAAAATTTCTAAGTTGGAGATGAAGTTTGGCTTTACATCAGTAAGGAGAGGCTTAAAGGAGAAGGTAAAATATTGAAACCAATTCGATATGGTCCTTTCAAGATTATCGACAAGATTGGTAACAATGCCTTTCGTTTAGATTTGCCTCCTTATATGCAAATGTATGTAGTTGTTAATGTTGAGAATTTGAAATTGTATGAGCCTCCATTGATTGATGATCAAGGAGAGCATATTCAAATTCCTTCTATAGATGATTTTTCCCCAGAATATCTTACAGAACTACATGAAGACACCATCCTTGACAGGAGAATGCGAACTTCAAAACAAGGAAATGTGGAGTATCTTCGAGTTGGTATTAAAGGTACAAATCCAAGCAAATCCAAGTGGATTGACGTTGGAAGAGTGAGGCAACTATACCCTCATCTTCAAATAGACTGAAAATAGTCTTTTGGAGGTCCAAAAGCTTTCCAATGGGGAGGTGTGATCAGGGGATCAAATTTTGCTCAAAAATTCAAAGTGCTCGGAATCACTTCAAATCGAACGAGAGCATAGGCCTCGTCGTTGCGAACCCAACGCAACTTATTTGGGTTCAAACAGACGTCGAGAGCGAGAGATATCGCGTTCTGTTCATAATGGCAAACAGGCAAAAAAGGGGTGATGACTGTACAATCCGTACAGTCTGTACAGACGATGACGTGGAAGGCCGTACGATGATGTGGCAGGACATACGATGATGTGGTAGACATTTATTGGATAGTTGGCATGTGACATGGTTTGTTGGCAGCGAATGGGATGGCGACACGTGGCCCAATCAATGGCCGCCACGTGTCACCTCTTTGTTGGTTAAAATCTTTGCACTCAGCAGGAGTCGACCCCGTGACCTCCGAGGCAGGGTAAAGCTTTGGGAAAGGCCGCCCAACTGGCATGCCCGCACATGTTACTTGTTATATATATGCATTGCAATGTATTTAACATTGTATAAATGTATGTTGGGGCGTGGACCGGGCCGGGGCTAAGCCCCGACCTGTGGTTATATGTTATATTGCATGCGACTGGAGCTACGGCGGTTAGACCACGTAACATATGTTATAATCGTTTGTATATGTGCGGTTTGGTATGACATGTGACCAATATATATATGCGCGCGGGTTTAAAACATTACGGTTATCAACGGTTGTAACTTAAGCCCTGTTGTGTTATAGCGCGCGGTCATGTGACGACCATGTGCCCACGGGCCTTGGTAGTTAAGGCCGGCGTGTAACTGTTTGATAGTTTGGACCGGTTGTGCGGTTTCACCCAGTGCCAATTTTTTACGCTTTAAATTGCATGTGGGCTAGGTTGAGCAAACAGAGGTGCGTTTTGTAGATGCAGAGACAACAAGCTTGAAGGGGAGACTTCCAGGAAGCCTATCTACTTCATTTTTTGGCCAAACGAGGTGCCGAAAAAGCCCAGCTAGGGGTTTTTGGACGTTCTGAAGCCATTGGAGTAGTCTATTTGAAATTTTGAGCATTGTAAAGCACATTTTTTAGCACTTTTAGAAAATAATACAAATGATCCATTGGAAGTTGGACCAGGAGATGTAGCCCAAGAGAGGGGTGAACTCCTTTATCATTTGTTGTGTTATGTGTTTTCTGTTCATTGATTATGATGCTATTTATAATCATCTTGAATGAGTAAATCCTATTAAATTTGTGTTGCAAAGTTGATCCATTTTCATTTTAACACATAAATTTAACTTGCAAATATTTTCAAGAATACAAGTCTTCTTCATTTTTAGATCAACCTTGCGGCACTATTTAGGTGGAACAGTAGTTGGAACTACCTCTGGTATTCTGTAGAGATGACCCCCCAGAGAAACAATGGCATTGTGGGGTCGAGACTCATAAACAACATGGCGCTTCCACATATATGGTTGGCCCAGGAGAACAACACAGACATCCAGTGGGGGAACATCAGTATATACCTCATCCTTGAAGGGTTGGATGTCATATGACAATCGACGATGCTAGCAGACACAGAGATCTCATCCCTGGAAAAGCCACCCAATGTTGTATGGTTGCGGGTGTGTTGTTGTCGACAACCCCAACTGTTTGACGACCTATGTTGAGATGAGGTTCTTTTGGATTTCGCTATAAACAATAAAATGCAACAGGATCCCATTCACCCACATTTGTGAATGAAAAAGGCACTCCCCCTCTTCAGGATCTGTTGGATCTTCTAGTTGAATTGTTGCGGTCGTGAAAATAGTAGTGGGATATGCGTCGATGATCTATGTTTTATCATTATTTTCATAATCATATTCTGAATCAAGGTTTGTCTCCTTGTATTTGATCTTGGCCACCAATGAATTTTTTGAGCGACATTAATCGGCGTTGTGCCAGGGGTTTTTGTGGAAATTGCACCATTTTCCAGTCTCCTTTTTTGTTTTCCCATGACCCTTGTTTTCCTGTGACTTGGACTTGTTTTTGGGAGGCTGTTTGTTAGAGTTGTCTTTATCATACTTTGGTTGTTGGAGATTTGTAGACCCGAACTCCTGTTTGTTTTGGTGATTAAATTTATTCTTGATTTTAACAACATATCTATAAGCAAGACTGAGTGATGAGATGTCCAAAGAATCCATTTTAGTTTTGATGTATCTGTGTAGAGCCCCATAGTATCTCAGAACCAAATTTCATTTGGATTCTTTGATACCCAACTTGGTGCGCAAGGTATGGAAGGTATTGGTGACCTCCGGAACTGCTTGGCCCCTCTCTTTTCAGAGTGTGGTCCATCTCATATACTGTTCCTCATAGTTTCCAATAGGGTAATAATGTTCCTTTACCATGTCCACAAAAAAATCTTGAGTGGGATCAGCCCCATATATTCCAAAATATTCTGTGTAACTTTTCTCCCAGTAAGTTTCCCACCAATGTATTACACGGGGGAGATATTTAAGGAGTGTGAAGGTGATCTTTTCCCTATCGGAAAAAATAGTGAACAGAGAAATAACCTTCTAGCAAATTTAACAATTTATCTAGGGCATCCGCATCTATCTGGCCTTCAAATACGGGAATATCAAAATTAACTTGTACCTTGAAAGGAGAGGTTATTCCAAAGTGGTTGTTTGATTAATATGGGCCTATTTCTATCGACAAGCGTTGAAGGATGTGCGATAAATTCTCTATCATTTCATCCCTCTGTCACATGAGAGCTTGCTCAAGTAACAAATTGATAGAATCATCTGCTCCATCATTTTTCTTTTCTTCCGCCATAGAGGTTTTATTACATGTGAGAGCGATTTTATTCAAGAGACACAATATCAAGACCCAACTTTCTATACTTGGACCTCATCGGGGACATGCACTGAAAAAAACGATCAAGAGCATCCTGCTCTGATACTACTGATCCAGATTATTTTCGACATGAAATGAGAGCAGAGATATAATAAAGAAATGTACAGAGATATCTCGGATATTCAATAATATAAAAAAAAATGTATCATAGATGCAACCATAAACACAAAGATACAGTAATAAACAATTTTCTATTAATGAGCGAAAATGTACAAAGACTGTAAACTATAGAGTGAAAGACTCGCTAGAATGGTGGCAGCTTATCTCTGAGAAGAAATGTGATAGCTACTCACGTCTGTAAGAATATGATCGTTAAAATGAGGCTCCAAAGACCTTTTTAACATAAGTAAAATCCAAAACCCTAACCCTGGAAGATGAAAAGTGAAAAGGTTTGCGGGCCCCGATGGGGGTAGTTGATATGTCAACTTCCCGGAGGCGTAACTTTTGCATACAATCTTCATTTGGGTCACTCGACACACCATTGGAAAGGTATAACTAAGAAGAATAATTTTTGACTAGTGTAGGTCAGTGCCTTTGGCAATCCCCTAGACTCCTAATCCCCAAAAAATGTCATTTAGGGCTTCAAACGACCCTAAAAATTTGGAACCCGAAAAATTGTCGAAAAAATGCCAAGGTG
This sequence comes from Picea engelmannii, assembly GCA_009831015.1. Lineage (NCBI taxonomy): Eukaryota > Viridiplantae > Streptophyta > Pinopsida > Pinales > Pinaceae > Picea > Picea engelmannii. The sequence continues at coordinate 40,712 of ML839018.1, forward strand.
GAAAACTGTTTTTCGAGCCAGTGGAATAGGTGGGTGGCCACCGATATACACCTAGATCAATCCTCCCTCCTTAGGAAGAAATGGTTTTCATTGCGTTGAGTTCCTGGGGGAGAGGGGAAAGCGATTTTTTAATTTGAATCTTGGTTATTTACTCTCCTTGCTGGAGACGTCGCACTGCTTGGTTTGTGGAAGGCTGTCATGAACCTATTGTTAGCGGGGTTGAATCTGTTAACCCAGTCGGACTACCTAATATGATTGTGTGAAGAAGGAATTTGTGTGCTTTGCTGCAATCTTGTTGAGCTTATTTTGTTGGATAGAAGGTGCTTGGTCCGAGAATGTAGTGGTTGTAGTATCCTTTTGTTCACCTTTTGAACAGATTGTGAATAAGATGAATTTTGTAGTATGATAGACTACCTTGTGGCACTTTTTAGGTGGAACAGTAGTCAGAACTACCTATGGTATTATGTATATATGACCCACCAGAGAAAAAATGACACTACGGGGTGGAGACTCATAAACAGCATGGCGCTTCCACATATATGGTTTTCCCAAGAGAACATCACAGACATACAGTGGAGAAACATTACATAATACCTCATCCATGAAGGGTTGGATGCTATATGAAAATTGACACTACTTGTTGACACAAAGATCCCATCCGTGGAGAAGCCACCCATTGTTGTATGGCTGCAGGTGTGGTGTTGTCGACATTCCCAACTGTTTGATGACCTCTATTGAGATGAGGTTCTTATGGCTTCCTCTATCAACAATAAAATGCAACAGGGTCCCCTTCACCCACATATTTGAATGAAAAATGTGCTCCCCCTCTTCAAGCTCTGTTAGTTCTTCTGGTTGAATTGTTGCAGTCGCAACAATATCAGTGGGGTCTGTGTCGATCATCTGTCTTTTACCAGTATTTTCAAAATCAGATTCAGAATCAGGGTTCGGATCCTTGTCTTTGATCTTGGCCACCAATGACTGTTTTGAACGACATTCATCGGTGTTGTTCCAGGGGCTTTTGTGGAAATTGCACCAATTTTCGGTGTCCTTCTTTGTCTTCCCATAACCCTTCTTTTCCTTTTCCTTAGACTAGTTTTAGGGAGTTTGTTTGTTAGATCTGTCTTTATCATACTTTGTTTGTTGCATATTTGCAGACCCGAACCCTCGTTTGTTTTGGTGATTAAATTTTTTCTCGATTTTAACAGAATATCGATAACCAACACCGAGTGATGAGATTTCCAGAAAATCCATTTCAGTTTGGATGTAGCTGTGTAGAGCCCCACAGTATTTCAGAACCAAATGTCATTCTGAGTCTTTGATAACCAACTTGGTGCGCAAGGTGTGGAAGGTATTGGTGAACTCTGGAACTGTTTGGCCCCTCTATTGTCGTAGTGTGGTCCATCTCATATACTAGTCCTCATAGTTTCCAACAGGGTAATATTGTTCCTTTACCTCATCCACACAAAAAATATCAAGTGGGATCGACCCCATATATTCCAGAATCTTTTGTGGAAATTTTTTCCCAATAAGTTTCCCACCAATGTTTGACATGGGGGAGAGATTTAAGGAGTGAGAAGGTGATATTTTCCCTGTCGGAAAAATGGTGAACAGAGAAATAACCTTCTAGCATATTTAACCATTTGTCTAGGGCATCCGCATCTATCTGACCTTCAAATATGGGAATATAAAAATTAACCTGTACCTTTAAAGGAGAGATGCTTCCAAAGTGGTTGTTTGATGAAGATGCATCTGTTGCTATCGGCAAAAGTTGAAGGATGTGGGAAAAATTCTCCATCATTTTGTCCCTCTGTTGCATGAGAGCTTGCTCAAGCAAGAGATTGATAGAATCGTCTACTTCGAAATTTTTATTTTCTTCTGCCATGGAGGGTTTCTTGGGAGTGCGAGAGTGATTATGTTCAAGAGAGACAAGCTCAAGACCCAACTTTCTATACTCGGACCTCGTCGGGGACACGCACTGAAAAAAAATGATCAAGAGCAGTCTGCTCTGATACCACGGATCCAGATTATTTTTGGCACGAAATGAGAACGAAGATATAATAAAGAAATTTACAAAGATATCTTAGATATTCAATAATATAATAGAAATGTATCAGAGATGCAACCATAAACACAGAGATACAGTAATACACAATTTTCTATTAATGAGCGAAAATGTACAAAGATTGTAAAATTCAGAGTGAAGACTTGCTAGAATGGTGGTAGCTTATCTTTGAGAAGAGATGTGATGGCTACTCGAATCCATAAGAATATGATTGTTACAATGAGGATCCAAAGGCCTTTATAACATAAGTAAAATCCAAAATGTTTGTTGGCCACGATGGGGTAGTTGATATGTCAACTTCCTGGGGGCATAACTTTTGCATAAAATCTTTGTTTTGGGCAATCGATACACCGTTGGAAAGGTATAACCGAGAAGAACTATTTTCGACTAGTCCATACTAGTTCCCTCCATATTCCCCTATACCCCAAATCCCAAAAAAACGTCGTTTAGGGCCTCAAAACCGCCCGAAAAGTTTGGAACTTGAAAAACTGCCAAAAAGGTGATAAGGTGGAAAAATGGTTTTCAAGCCAGTGGAATAGGTGGGTGGCCACCAATATCCACCTGGATCAATCCTCCCTCCTTAGGAAGAAATGGTCTCCATTGCATTGAGTTCCCGGGGGAGAGGGGAAAGCGATTGTTGAATCATCACATAATACCTCATCCTTGAAGGGATGGATGTTATATGGCAATCGACACTATTGGATGACACAGATATCTTGTCCCTGGAGAAGCCACCCGATGTTGTATGGTTGCAGGTGTCATGTTGTCGACAATCCCAACTGTTTGACGACCTCTGTTGAGATGAGGTTCTTCTATCTTTCTCTATCAACAATAAAATGCAGAGGGGAACCCTTCACTCACATCTGTGAATTAAAACGACACTCCCCCACTTCAAGATCTGTTGGTTCTTCTGGTTGAATTGTTGCGGTCGCAAAAATAGCAGTGGGGTCTACGTCGATGATCTGTCTTTTACTAGTATTTTCAGAATCAGATTCTGAATCAGGGTTCGGCTCCTTGTCTTTGATCTTGGACACCAATTACTGTTTTGAGCGACATTCATCGGTGTTGGGCCAGGGGCTTATGTGGAAATCACAACATTTTCTGGTGTCCTTATTTGTCTTCCCATGACCCTTCTTTTCCTATTCCTTGGACTAGTTTTCGGGAGGTTGTTAATTATATCTGTATTTATCATAATTTGGTTGTTGCAGATTTGCATACCCGAACTCCCATTTTTTTTGGTGCTTAATTTTTTTCTCGATTTTAACAACATATCGATAAGCAGCACCAAGTGATGAGATGTCTAGAAAATCCATTTCAGTTTGGATGTATCTGTGTAGAGCCCCACAGTATTTCAGAACCAAATGTCGTTCGGCGTATTTGATACCCAACTTGGTGCGCAAGGTATGGAAGGTATTGGTGAACTCCGGAACTTCTTGGCCCCTCTATTGCCACAGTGTGGTCCATCTCATATATTGGTCCTCATAGTTTTTGACAGGGTAATAATGTTCCTTTACCGTGTCCACAAAAAAATTCCAATTGGGATCGACCCCATATATTCCAGACTCTTAAGTGGAACTTTGCTCCTAGTAAGTTTCCCACCAATGTTTGACTTGGAGGAGAGATTTAAGGAGTGCGAATGTGATCTATTCCTTGTCAGAAAAATAGTGAACAGAGAAATAACCTTCTAGCATATTTAACCATTTGTCTAGGGCATCCACATCTATCTGACCTTCAAATAAGGAAATATCAAAATTAACTTGTACCTTGAAAGGAGAGGTTCTTCCAAAGTGGTTTTTTGATGAAGATGCACTTGTTTCTATCGGCAGGCGTTGAAGGATGTGAGAAAAATTCTTGATCATTTTGTCCCTCTGTCACATGAGAGCTTGCTCAAGAAACAGATTGATAGAATCGTCTTCTTCGTCATTTTTATTTTCTTCCACCGTGGACGATTTATTGGGCATGCGAGAGAGACTTTCTTCAAGAGAGAAAAGCTCGAGACCCAACTTTCTATACTCAGACCTCGACGAGGAAATGAACTGAAAAAAACTAATCAAGAGCAGCCTATTCTGATACCACTGATTTGGATTATTTTTAGCATGAAATGAAAGTGGAGATATAATAAATAAATCTACAGAGACATCTTGAATATTCAATAATATAAAATAAATGTATCAGAGATTAAACCATAAACATAGAGATACAATAATACACAATGGTGGAAGCTTATCGTTTAGTGCCTCAAAACGGCCCCGGAAGTTTGGAACCCGAAAAACTGCTAAGGTGGAAAAACAAATTCAAGCCAGTGGAATAGGTGGGTGGCCACAGATATCCACATGAATTATTCCTCCCTCCTTAGGAAGAAATGGTCTACATTGTGTTGAGTTCCCAGGGGAAAGGGTGAAGCGATTGTTGAATCTAAATATTGGTGATTTGCTTTCCTTGCTAGAGACGTCGTGTTGCTTGGTTTGTGGAAGGCTGTCATGAACCTGTTGTTGGCAGGGTTGAATCTGTTCAACTAGTCAGGCTACCTGAGATGACTGTGTGTATAAGGAATTTTTGTGCTTTTCTGCAATCTTGTCGAGCTTATTTTATTGGATAGAAGGTGCTTGGTTCGAGACTGTAGTGGTTGCAGTATCCTTTTGTTCATCTTTTGAACAGATTGTGAAGAAGTTGAATTTTGTAATATGAGATACTACCTTGCGGCACTTTTTTGGTGGAACAGTAGTTGGAAATACCTCTGGTATTCTGTAGAGATGACCCCCAAAGAAACAATGACACTGCAGGGTCGAGACTCATAAACAGCATGGCGCTTCCACATATATGGTTGGCCCAAGAGAAAATCACAAACATCCAGTGGGGGAATATCACATAATACCTCATCCTTGAAGGGTTAGATGTCGTATGACAATCGACACTATTGGCTAACACGGAGATCTCATCCCTGGTGAAGCCACCCGATGTTTTTTGGTTACAGGTGTGATGTTGTCGACAATCCCAACTGTTTGATGACGTCTGCTGAGATGAGTTTCTTCTGGCTTCCATTATCAACAATAAAATGCAGTGGGGTCCCCTTCACCCACATATGTGAATGGAAAAGGAACTCCCCCTCTTCAGGATCTATTGGTTCTTCTGGTTGAATTGTGGTGGTCATGACAATAGCAGTTGGATCTGTTTCGATGACCTGTCTTTTACCAGTATTTTCATAATCATATTCTGAATCAAGGTTTGGTTCCTTGTCTTTGATCTTGGCCACCAATAATTGTTTTGAGTGACATTCATCGATGTTGTGCCAAGGGATTTTGTGGAAATTGCACCATTTTTCAGTGTCCTTCTTTGTCTTCCCATGACCCTTGTTTTCATGTGGCTTGGACTGGTTTTTGGGAGGCTGTTTGTTAGAGTCGTCTTTATCATACTTTAGTTTTTGTAGATTTGTAGACCTGAACTCCCATTTGTTTAGGTGCTTAAATTTATGCTCGATTTTAACATCATATCGATAAGCAACACCGAGTGATGAGATGTCCAGAAAATCCATTTCAGTTTGGATGTATCTATGTAGAGCCCCATAGTATTCCAAAACCAAATGTCATTCGGAGTCTTTGATACCCAACTTGGTGCACAAGGTATGGAAGGTATTGGTGAAATCCGAAACCACGTGGCCCCTCTCTTTCCGCAGTGTGGTCCATCTCATATATTTGTCCTCATAGTTTCAAACAGGGTAATATTGTTCTTTTACCGCGTCCAAAAAATAATACCAACTGGGATCGGTCCCATATATTCCAGAATCTTCTGTGGAACTTTTCTCCCAGTAAGTTTCCCACCAATGTTTGAGATGCGGAAGAGATTTAAGGAGTGCGAAGGTGATATTTTCCCTGTCGGGAAAATCTTCAACATGGAAATAACCATCTAGCATTTTAACCATTTTTCTAGGGAATCCACATCTATCTAACCTTCAAATATGGGAGTATCAAAACTAACCTGTACCTTGAAAGGAGAGGTGCTTACAAAGTGGTTGTTTGATGAAAATGTGTTTGTTGCTATCGGTAGGCATTGAAGGATGTGGGAAAAATTCTCCATCATTTCATCCCTTTGTCACGTGAGAGCCTTCTCAAGTAATAGATTGATAGAATCATCTTCTCTGTCATTTTTCTTTTCTTCCGCCATGGAGGGTTTCTTGGGCGTGAGAGAGCAATTTTCTTCAAGAGAGACAAGCTCAAGACCCAACTTGCTATACTCGGACCTCGTCGGGGACATTTACTGAAATAAATGATCAAGAGAAGCCTGCTCTAATACCACTGATCTGGATTATTTTCGGCACGAAATGAGAGCGGAGATATAATAAAGAAATGTACAGAGACATCTTGGATATTCAATAATATAACATAAATGTATCATACATTGTTGAATCTAAATCTTGGTGATTTTCTCTCCTTGCTGGAGACGTTGTGTTGCTTGGTTTTTGGAACGTTGTCACAAACCAGTTGTTAGAGGGGTTGAATCTTTTCAACCAGTCAGGCTACCTAAGATGACTATGTGAAGAAGGAATTTGTGTGCTTTGCTTCAATCTTGTCGAACTTCTTCCGTTGGATAGAAGGTGCTTGATCTGAGAATGTAGTGGTTGCAGTATCCTTTTGTTCACCTTTTGAACAGATTGTGAAGAAGATGAATTTTGTAGTATGAGATACTACCTTGCAGCACTATTTAGGTGGAACAATAGTCGGATCTACCTCTGGTATTCTGTAGATATGACCCACCAAAGAAAAAATGACACTGCGGGGTCGAGACTCATAAACAAAATGGCACTTCCACATATATGGTTGGCCCAAGAGAACATCACTGACATCCAGTGGGGAAACATTACATAATACCTCATCCTTGAAGGGTTGGATGTCGTATGACAATCGACACTACTGGTTGAAATGGAGATCTCGTCACTGGAGAAGCCACCTGATATTGTATGGTTGCTGGTGTGGTTTTGTCGACAATCCCAACTATTTGACGACCTCTGCTGAGATGAGGTTCTTCTGGCTTCCTCTATCAACAATAAAATGTAGTGGGGTCCCCTTCACCCACATCTATGAATGAAAATGCACTCCCCCTCTTCAGGATCTGTTGGTTCTTCTGGTTGAATTGTTGGGGTCATGAAAATAGCAGTGGGGTCTGTGTCAATGATCTATCTTTTACCAGTATTTTCATAATTAGATTATGAATCAGGGTTCGGCTCCTTGTCTTTGATCTTCGCCACCAATTATTGTTTTGAGCAACATTCATCGGTGTTGTGCAAGGGTATTTATTGGAAATCGCACCATTTTTTGATGTCTTTATTTGTCTTCCCATGACCCTTGTTTTCATGTGGCTTCAACTCGTTTTTGGGAGGTTGTTTGTTTAAGTTGTCTTTATCATACTTTGGTTGTTGCATATTTGCAGACCTGAACTCCCGTTTATTTTGGTGCTTAAATTTCTTCTTGATTTTAACAGCATATCGATAAGAAGCACTGGGTGATGAGATGTCCAAAAAATCCATTTTAGTTTGGATGTATCTGTGTAGAGCCCCACAGTATTTCAGAACCAAATTTTGTTCGGAGTCTTTGATACCCAACTTGGTGCGCAAGGTATGGAAGGTATTGGTGAACTCCAAAACTGCTTGGCCCCTCTCTTGCCGTAGTGTGGTCCATCTCATATACTAGTCCTCCTAGTTTCCAACAAGGTAATATTGTTCCTTTACCACGTCCACCAAAAAATCCCAAGTGGGATCGGCCCCATATATTCCAGACTCTTCTATGGAAATTTTATCCCAGTAAGTTTCCCACCAATGTTTTACATGGGGAAGATATTTAAGGAGTGCGAAGGTGATCTTTTCCCTGTCGAAAAAATGGTGAACAGAGAAATAACCTTCTAGCAGATTTAACCATTTGTCTAGGGCATCTGCATCTATCTGACCTTCAAATACGGGAATATCAAAATTAACCTGTACCTTGAAAGGAGAGGTTCTTACAAAGTGATTGTTTGATGAATATGTGCATGTTTCTATCGGTAGGCATTGAAGGATGTGGGAAAAATTCTCCATCATTTCGTCCCTTTATCGCATGAGAGCCTTGCTGAAGCAACAGATTGATAGAATTGTCTGCTCCGTCGATTTTATTTTCTTCTGACATGGATGGTTTCTTGGGAGTGCGAGAGCGATTGTCTTCAAAAGAGACAATATTGAGACCCAACTTGCTATACTCGGACCTTGTCTAGGACATGCACTGAAAAAAATGATCAAGAGCAGCTTGCTCTGATACCACTGATCCAGATTGTTTTCGGCACGAAATGAGAGTGGAGATATAATAAAGAAATGTACAGAGATATCTCGGATATTCAATAATATAACATAAATGTATCAGATATGCAACCATAAAAATAGAGATACAGTAATACACAATTTTCTATTAGTGAGCGAAAATGTACAAAGACCATAAAATACAAAGTGAAAGACTTGCTAGAATGGTGGCAGCTTATCTCTGAGAAGAGATGTGATGGATACTCCCATCCATAAGAAGATGATCATTACAATGAGTCTCCAAAGGCCTTTTTAACATAAGTAAAATCCAAAACCCTAAACACGGAAGATGAAAATCCAAAAGGTTTGCAGGCCCCGATGGGGGTAGTTGATATGTCAACTTCCTCGAGACATAACTTTTTCATACAATCTCCATTTTCAGTGCTCGATACACCATTGAAAAGGTATAACTGAGAAGAAAAAATTTCGACTAGTCTAGGCTAGTGCCCTCAATATACCCCTATACCCCAAATCCTAAAAAAACATCATTTAGGACCTCAAGACTGCCCAAGAAGTTTGGAACCTGAAAAACTACCAAAAAAATGATAAGGTTGAAAACTATTTTTTGAGCCAGTGGAATAGGTGGGTGGCCACCGATATCCACCTGGATCAATCCTCCCTCCTTAGGAAGCAATGGTATGCATTGCATTTAGTTCCTGGGGGAGAGGGGAAAGCGATTGCTGAATCTGAATCTTTGTGAGTTGCTTGCCTTGCTAGAGACATCGTGTTGCTTGGTTTGTGGAAGGTTGTCACGAACCTGTTGTTGGTGGTGTTGAATCTATTCAACCAATTGGGCTACCTGATATGACTGTGTGAAGAAGGAATTTGTGTGCTTTGTTGCAATCTTTTTGAGCTTCTTATATTGGATAGAAGGTGCTTGGTTCAAGACTGTAGTGGTTGCAGTATCCTTTTGTTCACCTTTTGAATATATTGTGAAGAAGTTGATTTTTTTAGTATAATATACTACCTTGTGGCACTGTTTATGTGGAACAGTAGTCTGAACTACCTCTAGTATTCTTTAGAGATGAAACCCTAGAGAAACAATGACATTGCGGAGTTGAGACTCATAAACAACATGGTGTTTCCATCCCTGGCGAAGCCACCAAATGTTGTTTATGAGTCTCGACCCATATATGGTGGAAGACTCATAAACAACATGGTGAAGCCACATAGAGATCTCATCCCTGGCGAGGCCACCCAATGTTGTATGGTTGCGGGTGTCATGTTATCGACAATCCCAATTATTTGACGACCTCTGCTGAGATGAGGTTCTTCTAGCTTCCGCTATCAACAATAAAATGCAATGGGGAACCCTTCACCCACATCTGTGAATGAAAAAGGTGCTCCCCCTCTTCATTATCTGTTCGTTCTTTTGGTTGAATTGTTGTGGTTACGAAAATAGCAGTGGGGTCTACATCGATGATCTATCTTTTACCAATATTTTCATAATCAGATTCTGAATCAGGGTTCGGCTCCTTGTCTTTGATCTTGGAAACCAATGACTATTTTGAGCGACATTCATTGGTGTTGTGCCAAGGGATTTTGTGGAAATCGCAACATTTTTCAGTGTCCTTCTTTGTCTTCCCATGAATTTTATTTTCCTATGCCTTGGACTGGTTTTCGGGAGGTTGTTAATTATATCTATATTTATCATACTTTGGTTGTTGCAGATTTGCAGACCCGAACTCCCATTTTTTTTGGTACTTAAATTTATGCTCGATTTTAACAACATATCGATAAGCAGCACCGAGTGATGAGATGTCCAAAAAATTCATTTCAGTTTGGATGTATCTATGTAGAGCCCCACAGTATTTCAGAACCAAATGTCGTTCGGAGCCCTTGATACCCAACTTGGTGCAGAAGGTATGGAAGGTATTGGTGAACTCCAGAACTGCTTGGCCCCTCTCTTGACATAGTGTGGTCCATCTCATATATTGGTCCTCATAGTTTCCAACAGGGTAATAATGTTCCTTTACCATGTCCACACAAAAATCCCAAGTGGGATCGACCCCATATATTCCAGACTCTTATGTGGAACTTTGCTCCTAGTAAGTTTCCCACCAATGTTTGACATGGGGGAGATATTTAAGGAGTGCGAAGGTGATTTTTTCCTTGTCGGAAAAATAGTGAACATAGAAATAACCTTCTAGCATATTTAACCATTTGTCTAGGGCATCCGCATCTATCTTACCTTCAAATATTGGAATATCAAAATTAACATGTACCTTGAAAGGAGAGGTGCTTCCAAAGTGGTTGTTTGATGAAGATTCACTTGTTTCTATCGGCAGGAGTTAACGGATGTGGGAAAAATTCTCGATCATTTCGTCCCTCTGTCACTTGAGAGCTTGCTCAAGCAACAGATTGAAAGAATCATCTACTTCATCATTTTTATTTTCTTCTGCCATGGAGGGTTTCTTGGGCGTGCGAGAGTGATTGTCTTCAAGAGAGACAAGCTCGAGACCCAACTTTCTATACTCAGAGCTCGATGGGGACATGCACTAAAAAAACTCGATCAAGAGCAGCCTGCTCTGATACCATTGATCCAGATTATTTTCAACACAAAATGAGAGCGGAGATATAATAAATAAATGTATAGAGACATATCAGATATTCAATAATATAAAAGAAATGTATCATAGATGAAACCATAAACATAGAGATACAATGATACAAAATGGTGGCAACTTATCATTTAGGGCCTCAAAACGACCCTGGAAGTTTGGAACCTAAAAAACTGCCAATGTGGAAAATTGTTTTTCAAGCCAGTGGAAAAGGTGGGTGTCCACTGATATCCACCTGGATAAGTCTGCATTCCTTAGAAAGAAATGGTCTCCATTGCATTGAGTTCCTGGGGCAGAGGGGAAATCGATTGTTGAATCTGAATCTTGGTGAGTTGTTTTCCTTGTTGGAGACATCGCGCTGCTTGGTTTGTGGAAGGCTGTCATGAACCTATTGTTGGTGGGGTTGAATTTGTTCAACCAGTCAGGCTACCTGAGATGATTGTGTGAAGAATGAATTTGTGTGCTTTGCTGCAATCTTATCGAGCTTCTTCTGTTGGATAGAAGGTGCTTGGTCTGAGACTATAGTGGTTGCAGTATCCTTTTATTCACCTTTTGAACAGATTGTGAAGAAGATGAATTTTGTAGTATGAGATACTACCTTGTGGCATTGTTTAGATGGAACAGTAGTTGGAACTACCTCTAGTATTCTGTAGACATGACCCCTATAGAAACAATGACACTGCGGGGTCGAGACTCATAAACAGCATGGCGCTTCCACATATATGGTTGGTCCAAGAAAACATCATAGACATCTAGTGGGGAAACATCACATAATACCTCATCCTTGAAGGGTTGGATGTCGTATGACAATCGACACTATTGGCTGACACGAAGATCTCATCCCTGGCGAAGCCACCCAATGTTGTCTGGCTGTGGGTGTGGTGTTGTCGACAATCCCAACTGTTTGACAACCTCTGCTGAGATGAGGTTCTTCTGGCTTCCGCTATCAACAATAAAATGTAGTGGGGTCCCCTTCACCCACATCTATGAATGAAAAAGTCACTCCCCCTCTTCAAGATCTATTGGTTCTTCTGGTTGAATTGTTGCAGTCATGACAATATCAGTGGGGTTTGCGTCGATGATATGTCTTTTACCAGTATTTTAAGAATCAGATTATGAATCAAGGTTTGACTCCTTGTCTTCAATCTTGGCCAACAATTACTGTTTTGAGCGACATTCATCGGTGTTGTGCCAATGGATTTTGTGGAAATCACATCATTTTTCGATGTCCTTCTTTGTATTTCCATGACCATTCTTTTCTTGTGGATTGGACTGGTTTTTGGGAGGTTGTTTGTTAGAGATGTCTTTATCATACTTTGGTTGTTGAAGATTTGTAGACCCTAACTCCCATTTGTTTTGGTGCTTAAATTTTTGTTCGATTTTAACAGCATATCGATAAGAAGCATCGAGTGATGAGATGTTCAGAAAATCCATTTCAGTTTGGATGTATATGTGTAGAGCCCCATAGTATTTCAGAACCAATTTTCGTTTAGAGTCTTTGATACCCAACTTGGTGCAGAAGGTATGGAAGGTATTGTTGAACTCCATAACTGCTTGGCCCCTCTCTTTCCACAGTGTGGTCCATCTCATATACTGGTCCTCATAGTTTCAAATAGGGTAATACTGTTCCTTTACCGCGTCCACAAAAAAATACCAAATGGGATCGGCTCCATATATTCCAGACTCTTCTATGGAAATTTTATCCCAGTAAATTTCCCACCATTGTTTGACATGGGAGAGATATTTAAGGAGTGCGAAGTTGATCTTTTCCCTGTCGAAAAAATGGTCAACATAGAAATAACCTTCTAGCATATTTAACCATTTGTCTAGGGAATCTGCATCTATATGACCTTCAAATACAGGAATATCAAAATTAACATGTACCTTGAACAGAGAGGTGCTTCCAAAGTGGTTGTTTGATGAAGATGTGTCTGTTGCTATCGGTAGGCATTGAAGGATGTGGGAAAAATTCTACATCATTTCATCCCTCTGTCGCGTGAGATCCTTCTTCTCAAGTAACAAATTGATAGAATTGTCTACTCCGTCGTTTTTATTTTCTTCCACCATGGAGGGTGTCTTGGGCGTGAGAGATAGATTTTCTTCAAGAGATACAAGCTCAAGACCCAAATTTCTATACTCGGACCTCGTCGGGGACATGCACTGAAAAAATGACCAAGAGGAGCCTGCTCTAATACCATTGATTTGGATTATTTTCGGCAGGAAATGAGAGAAGAGATATAATAAATAAATGTACAGAGACATATTGGATATTCAATAATATAACATAAATGTATCATAGATGAAACCATAAACACAGAGATACAATAATATACAATTTTCTATTAATGAGAAAAAATGTACACAGACTGTAAAATACAGAGTGAAAGACTCACTAGAATGATGGCATCTTATCTCTGAGAAGATATGTGATGGCTACTCGCATTTGTAAGAAGATGATAGTTACAATGAGGCTCCAAAGGAAATTTTAAAATAAGTAAAATCCAAAACCCTAACCCCGGAGGATGAAAAACCAAAAGGTTGGCGGGCCCCGATGGGGGTAGTTGATACATCAACTTCTCGGGGGCGTAAATTTTGCATACAATATCCATTTGGGGCGCTCGATACACCGTTGGAAAGGTCTAACCGAGAAGAACAATTTTCGACTAGTCTAGGCCAAAGAGAATGGTAATTCCTTGGACCCAAAATCCCCAAACAATGTTGTTTAGGGCCTCAAAATGGCCCCAGAAGTTTGGAACCCAAAAAACTGCCAAAAAACTGCCAAGGTGGAAAACTGTTTTTCGAGCTAGTGGAATAGGTGAGTGGCCACCGATATCCACCTGGATCAATCCTCCCTCCTTAGGAAGTAATGGGATTTATTTAGTTGAGTTCCTGGGGGAGAGGGGAAAGCGATTACTAAATTTGAATCTTGGTGAGTTGCTTCCCTTGTTGGAGACGTCATGCTGCTTGGTTTATGGAAAGTTGTCACAAACTTGTTGTTGGCGGGGTTGAATCTATTCAACCAGTCGGGCTACCTGAGATGAATATATGAAGAAAGAATTTTTTTTCTTTGCTGCAATATTTTGGAGCTTCTTTTGTTGGATAGAAGGTGCTTGGTCCGAGACTATAGTGGTTGTAGTATCCTTTTGTTCACCTTTTGAACAGATTGTGAAGAAGCTAAATTTTGTAGTATGAGATACTACCTTGTGGTATTGTTTAGGTGGAACAATAGTCGGAACTACCTCTGGTATTTTGTAGATATGAGCCCCCAAAGAAACAATGACACTGCGGGGTCAAGGCTCATAAAAAGCATGGCGCTTCCACATATATGGTTGGCCTAAGAGAACATCCAAGACATCCAGTGGGGAAACATCAAATAATACCTCATCCTTGAAGGGGTGGATGTTGTATAAAAATTGACACTTTTGGCTGACACGGAGATCTCATCCCTGGTGAAGCCACCCAATGTTGTATGGCTAGGGGTGTGGTGTTGTCGACAATCCCAACTTTTAGAAGACCTCTGCTAAGATGAGGTTCTTCTGGCTTCCCCTATCAACAATAAAATGCAGCGAGGTCCCCTTCACCCACATCTGTGAATAAAAAAGGTGTTCCCCCTCTTTAGGATCTGTTGGTTCTTCTGGTTGAATTGTTGCGGTCGCGACAATAGTAGTGGGGTTTGTGTCGATGATCTGTATTTTACCAGTATTTGAAGAATCAGATTTTGAATCAGAGTTTGGCTCCTTGTCTTTGATCTTAGACACCAATGACTGTTTTGAGCGACATTCATCGGTGTTGTGCCAGGGGATTTTGTGGAAATCGCACCATTTTTTGATGTCCTTATTTGTCTTCCCATGACCCTTGTTTTGTTGTGGCTTGGACTCATTTTCGGAAGGTTGTTTTTTTAAGCCGTCTTTATCATACTTTGGTTGTTGCAGATTTGCAGACCTGAACTCCTATTTTTTTTGTACTTAAATTTATGCTTGATTTTAACAGCTTATCGATATGAAACACCGAGTGATGAGATGTACAGAAAATCCATTTCAGATTTGATGTATCTGTGTAGAGCCCCACAGTATTTCAGAACCAAATGTCGTTCGGATTCTTTGATACCCAACTTGGTGCACAAGGTATGGAAGGTATTGGTGAACTCCAGAACTGCTTGGCCTCTCTCTTGTCGCAGTGTGGTCCATCTCATATACTAGTCCTCATAGTTTCCAACATGGTAATATTGTTCCTTTACCGCGTCCAAAAAAAAATCCGAAGTGGGATCAGCCCCATGTATTCTAGACTCTTCTGTCGAAATTTTCTCCCAGTAAGTTTCCCACCAATGTTTGACATGGGGAAGAGATTTAAGGAGTGCGAAGGTGATATTTTCCCTGTTGGAAAAATGGTGAACATAGAAATAACCCTATAGCATATTTAACCATTTGTCTAGGGCATATTCATCTATCTAACCTTCAAATATGGGAATATCAAAATTAACCTGTACCTTGAGAGGAGAGGTGATTCCAAAGTTGTTGTTTTATGAATATGTGCATGTTTATGTCGGTAGGCGTTGAAGGATGTGGGAAAAGTCTCCATCATTCCGTCCCTCTATCGCGTGAGAGCTTGCTGAAGCAACAAATTGATAGAATCGTCTGCTCTGTTGTTTTTATTTTATTCCACCATGGAGGGTTTCTTGGGAGTGCGAGAGCGATTATATTCAAGAGAGACAAGATCAAGAGCAGCCTGAGGTATTATTTGTTGGTTGGGAGAGGAATCATGGGCAGCAGGTGGAGGTTGTTGCTAGGAAACAACGATGTCTTCCAACAATTGTGAAGCTTCATCGATATGAGGGAAAAGGTAAGTGAGGTGTGTTTCCCCACATAACCAACAATGAATCATGACTTTACCCTTTTTCCCCCAACCTTATGATCACTAGTTGATGGTTTTTCACCAACATGACTTGCAGTGGCTGGTGACATGGGTTGTTGAGAACCCATGGGACCACACTTCTAATACCTTGGGAAGACCAGGGTAATGGTTAAGAAGGTGGTCACCCTTACAAAGACTGCAAGGGAATTTTTTCTTGAGATCTATGTTGGTAGGATTTTCAACATTATCAATACTCATGACAGTGGTTGGTTGTCACCCTTGAACATGGCACTTGTTTGTGTCTTGTCTTACAATTGGGTAATTTGCTTCCAGCATGATCGACAGAATCTAGCGGCTTAACTCCAGTTGGGTAATTTTCTTGTCTCTAAGTCATACCAATCCTATGAGTCATTATACTCCTTTGGCCCACTCGAAGAGTTCCCCAGTGGAGTCTCCAATTTTTGTTATGGAAAATTTTCCCCTGGAGACATATGAAACCCCCCTTGGATAAAGACTCCTTTGATCCAAGAAAGAATATAAAAAATGGTTTTCTACTTTCCCCTTAAATTTATTATGTATGTCAACAATTGGAATGAGAAGAGAAGGATAGATGACTTACCTCTTTTCTATCGATTCTCCTCATTTCTCTAGCCCTTGATATTGATGTCTAAGCTCTTGGTGCAAGAGAATTTCTGCAAGGAACAAAGCAATACCTCATTTTTCCATGATATATTGTTAAGAATAATAGATCTATCTATATTGAATTAGACAAGAATAGACATGCATATAGTGAAAAAAATAAGCATGAGGGGAATAGGCCAAGTTATATTATGGAAAGAAATAAATAGTGAAGCATCTATAACCTTAATCTTGATGTTGTAGTAGCTCCTCCAAGCTCTCCTTCCCATCCCCTTGAATGTCAAAATATCAACAGTATGATACTAT
Organism: Picea engelmannii; assembly: GCA_009831015.1. NCBI lineage: Eukaryota > Viridiplantae > Streptophyta > Pinopsida > Pinales > Pinaceae > Picea > Picea engelmannii. The sequence goes on from ML839018.1 coordinate 57,450, forward strand.
GAAGTTCTTCCCCCCCCTTCACCCAAGAATGGTCTCCATTATATAGGATTTGAGGCATAACAACTATAGGATAATTTTGAGGAGATGATGGGATCAAGTGAGGATTTAGCTGAAAAAACAAGATTGACCTTGCCATGGATAGAGGGTAGCTCAAAGAAACCTCTGGGCAACTAAAATATCTCAAAAACCACCTCTCAAAATAATGCATGATAGTTGGAACTACTTCATCTCCCCCCCAGAACTAAGCTCAAAGTGAGATTATCACTCCCCTATAACTAGACAAGGAGCGATGACAAGGGTTCATCCTCCTCTCTATATGGGTGGGGAAGTGATGATCCTCAAAAAAGGCCAAAAACTCAAGGTGAAAGATAGTATTTCGACCTCCAAATGATAGTTTTCTCCTCCAACATGTCTATGGATTATGACAAACTCTCCCACATGGT
>ML839019.1:31521-45924 GCA_009831015.1 Picea engelmannii
TAATCCTTGCCCGTATTTTAATCCCATCATCATGGCCCTGCAACAGCAAAAAGTTGTTAACTAACTACCTTTCTTGGATTAGGCTTTTCAAGATGGTTGACACTTTATGTCTAAGTCTCTTTAGAATCTTTAAAGCTACTTCTATTGGCCAACCCTTCAAAAAATTGTCCAAGATTATGTCCCAAAGGAAACTTGGGATGTATCAACCTCTCATGGTACTCTCTCCACAAAAAATCCAACTTCATGGATTTCATCCATGGATTTGCTATCATGTAATATTGGCTATATTATATATTAGTAGTACTGCTTCCTTTCCCTAAAACGATTGTCTTTGTTCCCTATAACAAAACCATTGATGCTTCTACAATTGTGGAATTATTCTTCAAGCGCATTTGAGCACAATATGGGTTGCCACTCACCGTCATTTTAGATCAAGACTCTCTATTCCTTTGTCACTTTTGTCAAACATTATGGAGGATGCCCTAGCCTCTGCAGCAAATTGCACTTTTGTATTACTTATCATCGCAAAATGACAATCAAATTAAAGTTGTGAGAAGAAAAATATCTTCACATTAACCAACCCAATTATTATAAGGAAACATATATCTCCCCTATAATTATAATAAGGAAACACATATCTCCCCTATAATTATAATAAGGAAACACATATCTCCCCTAAACATTCACCATTCAAGGTTTGTTGTGGATTCCAATCCCCTAGCCCATATGATTATTGCTCACCCTCTCTACCTAATCTAGGAACATGAACAAAAAAAACAAGAGAAAGTCGTTGCATTTATAGAGCATCTACAATGAGTAAGTACCAAAGTCAAAGATATTCTCTTAAACACACTAACAAAATATAAAGCTCTACCAAACAAGCATGAAGTCTCACATCACTTTCAAGTGGGAGATAGAGTGTGGGTTCACTTAGAGAGACAAAGGTTCAAGAACTCAGAACACTACAAGCTAACACCTATGTGGCATTGAGTTTTCTAGATGGGGGTGACAAGGGGATAAGATTCAAGGATGACTGGAATGTAGCCACCAATTTCCAAGGGGCATGGAAACAAGGATGGCAAGAAAACATAATATTTTTTAATTAAAAATAGGAAACAAAAATATTAAAAATTATATATATAGTGCTAATATGCAAAGAAATGAAGGAAACTCGAGTGCAAATAACTTCTAATGATAATTTTTAAACATAATCCATGATCTTGTTGAACAATTCAACATGGAAAATATACCAATACCAGTCATGATTCCATAAAATCATAAGAGTCAAGATGCATAGCCTATGGGATAGTGGTCTAGCAGCTAGCAGCAAGGTGATCAGGCTAGTACTAACATGGAGACCCAGCTTCAAAACTCCTAGAGTGGGTGTGGATGAGGCCAAGTGCAAGTCCTGAGTGACTTCGATGGCATAGATACACCCCTCATAGCACAGCAGCTTAGCCAAAGAGACTCCATAAAACGTATTTCTCAAAGAAGAACAGTCAAGATCCTTACTGATCTACTAACCGATATTCAATAAATACAAGTAAATAGTCTGAAATGGAAAAATCTCAAAACTAGGTGCCCACTACTCAATACTAGATAGCCTAACGGCTAATACAGTGATGCATAAATTCATAAATTAACATCCTCTGCTTCAAGGGTATCCAAAAATGTTTGAGCATTGTTGATTTCTACTATGGCATCATCATCACTGCCCTTCCATACAATGCCATCTAATGACACACCAAACCAAGCCTGTTTGAACTTTGTGGATCTAAAGTAGCCACCTCCTCATTAATCTGCAAAGCATCCTTGAGGTCTACAACCCACCATGTTGCAGGACACTGCTAATTTTGTGGAGACTTCCTTGTCCAATGGAGAAGACTCCCATATACAAAAACAACATTTCCTGTGGCAGGTCCCTGTTAGCTTTGTCGAGACTTTCTCATCAAATAGAGAAGACCTCCCTGTACAAAACCAAGCTTTCCTGCACTTTTAGAGGTATGCTTGTTCTTCTTAATAGAGGTCATAAAACTGTAAGTGACCAATTCCTTCCAGCAACTGAGAAACCTGAGATAACAAATACACAGGAAGTTGTCATATCTCTAGAGCTATGTGCCCATTCATCCCTCCTCCATCCATTGGGCATACCCCTTGCGCACTTCCATCRCCGTTCCATATTTTTGTCTTTCAATTGAGGTTATTGAATATTCCGATATCATATAAAGATTTGATTTTCAGGGATTTAGCCTAATGGTTTTCAGTATTGTTTTTCTTGCATGATCTATTCAGCTGTTGAATTTCATTGTGTTTTTGCTAGAACTGTTATCATCTGCTAGAAAATCTTCGTTATCTAGACATATTCCCGTTCATTGTCAAACTGTTGTTCCTTGACCAGCTGTTACAATTTTTTAAATCTGTTTCAATTGTTCATTTTCGCTGCTGCTAGTAAGTCTCTTGAGATCCATAACAGTTGGGTCCATTAAATGCCATTCATTTAGTATGGTCCAGTTATCAACATTGAGATTTCTATTCCAATATTTCCCCCATAGCTTTTATTATATGAGATTTGCAAATGCCAGCAAATAAAACACTCAGCACTGTTTTCATGTAGGATAATTTAATGATCTTTGCATTTCCTTCTAGGGCTTTGGGTGTCATTGTAAAGGTAGAGAATGTTGAACACTGTGACATCTAACTCTGGTTGTCCACATGAGAACATGGATGTAGCAGATCACGAGATTAAATAATGAACATATTATTATTCTTTATTATTGATCATGTATTTGCTTGTGACTAATGTTGATAAATAATGATATGTTTAATGTTTAATTACATTAAAGGTAAGCGACAGCAAACACCAGTTCTGTGTCATATATTTCAAATTTTTATCAGCTATATGGTTCTCGATGTGACATGTCACTCTATTTGGACTGAAGAGACATTGGATACAGTTGATAATTTATATCCGAGCTTTTACTCATCAGAATTATCCATGAATTTTATATCTTTTCACATATACCAGATGTAATTTCCTACTGCTGGAAAAAAGGCACCTCCTTACTCCTCAAGTGGCTCTTGGCTAGCTAAAAGCACCATGTATCGCTGATGCAATTATTTAACTCTAGTAGGAAGGTAAGCAAGATGATATGCTCCATTCCCTACATTTGGTTAATAGACATTAATTCCAGTTGATTGGACTAAATCAGAGGTGCCTATTTTATGTTATATGAAGTGGTTTTATAGAAAATCCTGCATTTGCTCAAGATTCCAGGAGAATCTAATCTAGGATTGGTTCAAAGCAAGGTCTAGTGGCATTATTAATTAATGTAAGCTTCAATAAAAGGTGGTAAGGCTATAGATACTCGTATCATTGAAATGTAACCTTAGGCTTGAAATTGTAATAAAAGATTGTGTAATTGTAGTGTACTTATTCGTTTCTCCTCTTTGGCTCTCTTGGTTTAAACTTTAGACTAAATGACTTATATAATTATTGCATACAAGCTGTCATAAACCCAAGATGCATTGCCTGAGCCTAAATGCCCGAAGAAGGGGACTTTGCATAAAGTTTTGCCAGAAGAGAAGTACTGAAATTCTTAAGAAACAAACTAAAATGTTCTCCAACGGGTAGAATAGGATGAAGGGCAATGTTTTTGGAGCTTTGTAACCTCCAGGCGTCTACAAACATCTGTATAGATGGGTTTGTGTTAGTGTCAATATATTAATAACAATAATAATCTAACTTAAGGTCACGGTAGCCAGACGCCAAATTGGCATATGGGACCCCCTTATTTGTGGGACAAGGAACCCCCTTTTCTTAGCAATTAGATTGATTTGTCTGTGGAGGTGTACCCTACCCCCTCTGGATTCAAACCTGTGACATCCAAGGAGGAAACACCTGTTCTTAGCCATTAGGCCCACTCACGCTGTATCATTTAGTTTCAATGCACCATTACACATTGATAAATCCACCACTGCACCCAGGCTGTAGAGCACCAAAAGAAGATGCATATCTGTCATTTATGTCAATTTGAGATATGCGACCTTGAGCTTCGTAACCTCGAGTGTGTATCAAATATGGGTGCAGATGGGTCGGTTCTAGTGTCCATATTCAATGCAACCAATGCTTCATTTAGATTTAATGCACCATTACATATTGATGAATCCCCCACTCCCACCCAGGCTGTAGAGCACCTGGCTTCTCTTGGTGCAAGTACTTCGATCAAACCTCACATCACTGGGTGTGGCAAGAGCTGAAATTTATTTCATTGATCAAAAACTCCAATACAATGGAATCCTTACCATTATAAATTTGACTGTAATTTGATCTTTAATGAAAAAAACTTAAAAGCCTTTATAATCCCAAGATACCTCCAATTATTTGGCTGCATATCATGCTGAACATAATATCCCTTTGTTTGTGCGTTCTAGGCCACGTCACAGGGGTGTCCATAAGCCTGGATGCTAAAACAAGCTTATCAAAAATTCTAATGTTGACTTAATAAACTCCAGTAACAGTCTGCTGCAAATCTAAATACTGTTCATACTGAAATTCAGATAAACATAACTGCCCCTAAGGTCATGAATTCTGCTACAAAATGGCATGCTGCGAACTCTGGTTCATTGAGTTCTCTTTAATAATGAGCCAAACCAGCGTGTAAGTAAAATTAGGGGTTCTAAGCTTCTGAGAACTAGAAGTTCAATAACTTAGTAACAGCAACAGATTTTATTACAGAATGTGGGAGAAAAAAAGAGGAAAAGAACTCAATACGTCATGTCTGCATTGAGTACACTGAATACAAGTAAAAATAAATAAAAAACTGTGAGAATAAGTAAGCGTACCACGATGAGCTTGAAGAGATTAGCCTCTTTAGGCGGCAGGGAGGCCCCCATTGCGATGATCTCGTTCACTGCCGCAAACCCTTATTTCTTGCTCTTGCTGTTATCTCGAGGCTCTGAAACCCTATCACTGTTGCTAAGGGTATTCCTGACTTTGCCTAGAACGAGACGATGAAACAGGGGAGCAGGAGCAACAGCAGCTTGTGAAAAGACTACCCGGAGCCGTGACAATGGAACCAAATACCCGAGGGTAACGAATAGGTTTTTCCATTTCTTAATTTATTTTAATTTTTGTTATCATTAATTAAGGAGGCGGGGTGTCGTCATTCGGGATTATAGATCAGGTAAGGGGGGACAAAAATCGCTGGTATCTAGATTAGACGTCGCTCTTGGTTTTTTTCGGAGGCAAGCAACCCCTTCTACACGGTTATTTGGAGAAGAGTCAATGGTTTGCTATTTCTCCAATATATTTTTGTTTGAATTTGGCGGATTTATGTTTGCTAAAATCTTGTATAGATTTGTTGATGGCATAAATTTTGATTACATAGATAGATAAATACCAATAATAAATAAAAATAATCTTTTTAATTTTCTTTAAAAATGTGTGATTTTACATTTACTAAAAATAAACAAAAATAAAAAAGGTTTGGTGGAGAGTATCCTTTGGTGAAAAAAAAGTTTAAAAAAAAAAAATCCAAAATCTGACTCACTCAATTTGGAAAAATTATAAAAAATATATAATTTGAATTGGTTTTTTCCACATATATCTTTTTGGGAAAACTCGATGAATGGCCTACAAATATACATAGGTCAAACATAAGTTGACTAGTCAAACTCACTCATGTTTTAAATCAGTTATGTTTGGGGACTAGGTTGGGTTAAATTAGTGAGCCTTGTACTTATGTTGGAGAGTTTCTTGGATTGTTGATTGATTGATTTTATTGACGTCTACGAGGTTGAACAACCTAAGGGACCAAGAGAATAACAACCCTAACTCATCTTCACACTCTTTTCAATGTTGGATCTTTTGTTGTGAATCTTGACTAGAAGACTAGCAATTTGGTTGATCTTATCCTCATCAAATAGTTGGGGCATGTTGTCGACCTTTAAGTTGTTTTCATACTCACTCTCAATATCCTCATAGGTTGCACATTCTCAGACAAAGTGTCACTATGTCTCCATCACACTCTTATTGCAAAATATGCAAGTTCTCTCCTCTGAAACTTCCTTGGGTACCTACCGATCTCACATCTAAGATGATGTGAACCCATCCTCAGTTGTGCAACTAACAACTTTGTTTTTCCTTTCATAGTTGCCCCTAAATATGTGTGCTCGCTATGATTACAATTTGAGTTAAACTCCTTGATGTAGTATGCTTTTTTACACTCATTATAAACAACTAATGTAAACTTCCCAAAGCACAATAAGAAACTGGGTATCTCACAAACACATAGTTATGTTTTAGTTTTAAACTCTTAAAACATGATGTTTAATAAATACAAAATTACATTTGAATTGTGAATTTACTAGTTTGAAATCAAAATTAATCAACAAAAAATTAATGTAGCAAAATTAAACACCAATCCCATGAGAATGTARACTATAGRCAATCAAGCTTATATTAATATAGAAACTTAATTCAAAAACCACCCAAAAAATGAATGTAACAAAATTAAACACCAATCCCATGAGAATGTAGACTATAAGCAATCAAACTTATATTAATATARAAACTCAATTCAAAAACCACCCAAATAGACATAGGTGAGTCCATATGCAAGTTTTTAATGGTTTTGATAACATAAATAAACCCTCATCATTACTTAATGATGTTAAAAAAAACAATTACAAGTTTCTACAATTAATATAAAAAAAAAAAAAAAAAACTTAAAATACAATTACTTCAAAATCAATGTTATGAAGAAAGAACCCCATTTAAATCAAAGAAAGAAATATATGTTTTTAAGTTGATGCATTCATTTATAACCCAAAAAAAAATTAAAATACAAGTATTTCAAAATCAAAATGTTAAGAGGAAAGAAACCCATTTAGAAAGAAATATATGTCTTTAAGTTTTATTGTTAACTTTAACTTGAATTTAACAAAAGCAAGGTTTTTTTTGTTTTTCTATTTACAAAATGTAGATAAAGTGAAGTACATGTAACMATAACAAAAGCAAGGTTTTTTTTGTTTTTCTATTTACAAAATGTAGATAAAGTGAAGTATATGTAACCATTTTATTTATTATAATAAAAATATAAATTAATTTATTATTTTAAATATTTAATAAATACAAAGTTAGTCTAAACTTATTCAACACATAAATAAAAATATAAAAATTAAGTAATGGAATTTGATTGTAATAAACTTGTGTTCTTAAATACTAAGAATTTCCAATAATCCATTTTTATTTTTTTATAAAAAAATTATATATTTTATCTTTTGTTAAGTAAGAAGAGTTTCTAATCATTCATTTTTATTTTATTAAAAATAAACTTTTTATTTTATTTATTTGTTTAAATAATATTTTTTTTGCTTTTGATATATTTATGTCTACTATGCTTTGTAATATTTATTTTTACTTCCCTACGAAGGACCTTTTTCTTTTATGTATTTGTTTTATTAGTATTGTTCGCTTTTGATTGATTTGTGAGAATTGTGATTTGTACTATTGCAATATAAACCTGATTAAACAGAAGGAAAAGATATTTAAACTTTAATCATTTTTTTAAACATTAACAAGTGTCTCAGGTTGGTTGAATCTGCTGCATAAGTAGTAAAAATAGCATCGTGGAAAGACAGGGATGTAAGTAGCTTGGTTTGTGGTCTGCAGTGAGGTGTTAAAGCAATACTACATCGTTGAAACAAAGACCATGAATATGATGGCAGTTAGAAGGCATGGATGGAATACTACATTGTTGTAACAAAAACCATGACTATGATGGCAGTTCAGAAGGCAATGCAACCAAGCCGCATGTGTTTCTCTCCAGAGTCGATGTCCATAATAGCAACGAGCGGCATTTCATCAAATTTACATGTTTGAAACAATAAAGAGGAGACTTCATTTTGTTCCATTAGTCAAATTTTTTGGAGCAGGTGAGTACCTTACCCCCATCTCTGGTTTGAATGTTTGGGCGAGATTTAGTTGAGTTATGTGTTGGGGTGTTTTTTTATGGTTGGTGGCTAGCTTGGCTTGTTGGCTATGATAATCAACGACTCTACTGAATTAGTTGTTATTGCATCAACAACATTATCAACTAGTGTTGGAGGATCTGGAACAGGATATGTTGCTAGCTAGCTTGTTGACTTTGGCTTTCTAGTGTAGCATGCTAGTTTGGTTGTTGGTCCCAGGGTTGTTTCCTTTCCTGTTACTTCTTCTACTATGACCAATCTATTACCCACCTCTACTTGTCTGCTTCTTCGACTGGCAAGGATGTTGGAACAAACTTTAGACTAGGATTTGGATCTAATTTTACCGAGACTGGGTTTGAAACGGATGAAATGGGGTCTCCACCTAAAATGAATGCGCAAAAGTTGTTGATGATTATTATCCCTTGATAAAAATCGAGGAGATTAACCCTGTACATGCATGGTGAAGTCGAGGACGAAGAAGATAAAGGGAAACCATTGCATGGTAAGAGAATCTACGGTGAGATAAATGTTGACATCTATTGACGTGATGGTCCATCTATGCATGGTGAAGCGGAGGATGAAAATTATTGAAAGATCGACATCTACTCGCGTGATGGCCCATCTATTCCATCAATAGATCGTTCATCATGTCACCGTCGCCATATCTATATATTGCATTTGATAAAGTGTTGGAAATGAAATATAAAATTAAGATAATAACATTAATTAAGAATGTCTACAATTCTAAGGAAGCCGCCACTTTTACAATAAGAGTTAAAATTTGCCAGCCAATGGTAATATAGAAAAATATATAAATATTTGAAAAAACTATTAAAAAATTAATTAACTAAGGTTAAACTTTTGAAAAATTGGTTAAATTTATAGTCAACGGTATACTAATAGGCAGTCAACGGCAAACTGAATGCTATATACCATGCCCGCGACAGGTATAATAATACCTTCATTAATGTACAATGGGATAATGTGTAAACTCTTTATGTTATCATACAAGGTGGCCTCAAAGTGCTTTATTGTAGGAAAACACAACACTTTCACTTCATTGTCACAAGTTAGCGCAACATCAAATATATTGCATTTTCCTTCCTTACCTAGTGTTTTTTTTTTTTTTAATTTACTATTAATGTCCACAAGTGATCGAATTTAGTATCAATTGGGTCTAGCTCAAATCGTTATGGGATGGAGTGTTATTCTCCCTACTTTGGTTCTATTCTTGTAAGTGACATGTTGAGTTCATAATAAGTATATTTTTATAATAGATTTGAGTCATATTGTTGACCTAACATTATGTCCTAGAAAATATAAGGTTTACCCTAGGTACCATCCTCGAAATGAGGAGAAGTGCCTAGGGATTTTCCGCCATAATATATTACCTAGAAAAAAATGGATAATATATTATAATGAGAAGACATTTAGAAAAACATAAGAAAATAAGAGATAAAAATATACAAGACCAAGCACAACCACAATTGCAGCCTATGAAGGAGGGTGAGAAAAGTAATCTCTCTTAACATTTGAAGTAGAGAAAAAATGGATAATACATTGTAACTAATTTGTATTTGTATTGTGAACATAACTTGAACTCTTAACAAAGAGATTTGATACCAAGTAATTTTATAAAAGTTTATAAGATTTAGGTATCTTTTTCTATTTACCTAAATAATCAGATGATAAGACATTAGATCTCTAAAGGAGATACGTATAGGGATGTATAACAAATTTCTTTTAGAATTAAGTAAAACGTATATAAAGTGCAACATATCCCTTATCTTATTAATAAAGACAAATAAAAAATTAATAATAATAAAGATAAGATATTATATTCTCAATATTTTTAAATAAATAAATGAAAAGTTATTAGTCCTTGTCGAAGGTGTAGAGGGACTATAGCGATTGATAATTTGTTGATTTTATATTAGTTTGTCGTTTGACTACAATTTTTTGCATATTTTTTAATGTTTGAACTACAAAACTAAAAGCATTATTTTTTATATAATAAAAAACCCCATATATGTCATGATCTGATTGGATGATAGATTTGAGGTCTTATTGCCAGCTTCGTTATTCCCAATGAATTATATGTTGCCATATCCAAAGTTTTATTATATACGGTACTTTTTTATTTTGTACTATTCATATTGAAATGTTTAGATATTCAAAGTTTATAGTGATTGATAATTCGTTCACTTTATATTAGTTTTTTGTTTGACTACAAATTTTTGCATAATTTCTATTGTTCAAACTACAGAACTAAAAACGTTATTTCTTTATTTTTTTATTATAAAAAAACCCATATATGTCATGATCTCGTTGGATAATAGATTCGAGGTCTTATTGCCAGCTTTGCTATTCCCAAAGAATTATATGTTGCCATATCCAAGGTTTTTATATGTTGTTAGTCAATTATTGTTATTATTTTTTATTTTTTATTACTATTATTATGCTTGATTTTTCTTTACTGATGCGTACTTCAAGAGTCTTTATCATTGTTGTGTACGTAAACAGGCCTGCCACACTGCATTCTTTCTTAAATGTTTGCACATCGTGACTCCCTTCGACAGTTCTGACACTCTTAAGTGTTTCCCTAACATGCCTCGCAGCCTTAAATGTTTATTCTACAAATGTGACACAATACAGTTTCATTCCATTTTTTTATAGTGTTGTTTGCAGTGAAATTGTGCAATATTGTTCTTCACCGACATTATTGGTTCAGTGGTTGATGCTTGTGCATTGGTTCGTTCGATGCTGCTTGTTCTTGTTTGATTCAACTTTGCAAGCATGAAATGAACGCGGCACCCATAGGGAGCTACATCGAAGAATGGTTGAAAAAGGTTGTCGACTAGATTACCAATGAAGGTCAAAGCCAAGGAAAGCCATAAAAGGACATCAACGAGCAAATGACAAGGCTTGGGACACCATCATAGTAAGTTGATACTTATTACATTCTTTTGTCTTCATCCACTTACTCTAACAAAGATTTAACCCAAATCTGACAATTTTCTCTTTCTTCTTGTTAGGTTTTGTTGTTTTCCATCACCGACTTTCTTCTTTCTACAAACTTCATTCTTGTACATCTTTGCTTTGTAGTCTGCGACAGTCCCAATCCGAGTCATTCTGGCAAACACATTTTTATTTCACAGAATATGTACTGAACTATAGATTTTTTTACAAATTTGAAGACAACTTTTTTGGGGAAATATTCTCAAATGTATTTTGTGACCCAATTTATCTTAATATAAATATTTGAGGTTGTTTTATGACGATATTCAATGCTTGGTGTTGTTATTTGAAATTTGTATTTCTTCGTAAAATTAACTCATTTCCCTGTACATGTTCCTATTCTATATTGTGCATATATTGCAGCGTCCTATATTTCAAAATATTCTTCGATATACAAAATGTAAAGTCTTATATTTTTTTCTCTATTCCTTATAGGTTTGAGCAAAAATTTCGAGCCCAAAACACCATTCAAATTCAAACATGGTTTACATTTGGACCACACATAATCTATTAAGATAAATTAATATGGATACATTTTAAATAAACATAAACAAAATCCCTTTAAACTTGAACCTGACTTTCTCGGGCTCCTGGATTGCCCGTGGGTTGATCGGTTAGCGGACTATCAAATCCTCATTTCCATCTATATCTTCACATCAGGAACTCGACCGACAACCGTCCATTTCAACACTTGGCCAAATATATCATCGCGACGTCCCAACTTAGCGTTATCGCATTCTTATCCCGCATGTTATGTGATATACATCTTGCACCCAACACTTCCGTGATATACATTTTGCACCCAACAATTCCGTGATAAAAGATAAAGTATAGAAGACGAAAAATAATGGTTAATATGATTAGGAATTGGAAATTGTCTGAACCTGCCAACCCAATGATCCGCAAAAGAGATTGCAAGAAATACCCATGGAAAGCAGTCGGACGGGCTTCAAAATTGGCTGACAAGGGTTCCTGAGGAGACATGAGGTCTCGACGGTCAAATTGTATCGATAAGAGTTTTTTAGTGCAAACTGTGAACACAGAAGAGGGGTTGATGTAGTAGTCTGGAAGTCAATTTGTATATCGCGGAAGCCAGGGGCTGTTTGCAAATCAAGGAACACTGGAAGTGCACTCCGCCTGTTTCGGAATCCGCAAGCAAAAAAGTTGGGTAAGTATGGAATTGAAGGTGCGAAAGAGATTCCAAGAAATGGCGAACTATGTAAAGTGGATGCATGGGCTTCAAAATGGGGTCACAATAGTTTCCCAGGAGACGTGAGGACCCGAAGGTCAAATTGCAGGTCTCAGAACTTTCGTATGCAAACTGTGTATCACGGAAGATGGTATGATGTGGCACTGCAACAGTAAATTAGAAATTGGGAATTTTCTGAACCTGGGAACTCGACGATCCGCCAAAGAGATGTCAAGAAATGGTTAACTGTGGAAAGCGATCAGACGGGCTTCAAATTAGGGTGGCAATCCCGGGGAGACGTAAGGCCCCAACTGTCAAATTGTATATATCGGAACATTTCAGTGCAAAATGTGTAACACGAAGAGGGTATTCCTGCCATCCTTAATTTAAATTCATTATGTTTTTACTAGTGGAAACTTAGTGCATAGGTTCGTGTATTGGCATTAACAAGCAAAAAACGTATTCAATAGCGATTTACGGGAGCCCGACCACCCCCCGGGTTGGTGCTATTATAAATCTTACACCCAAAAGTTGTGTCATCTACAGTTCTACCATATACATCTTGCACCAAAGAGATGTCAAGAAATGGTTAACTATGGAAAGCGATCAGACGGGCTTCAAAATAGGGTGGCAAGGGTTCCCGGGGAGACGTAAAGCCCCGATTGTCAAATTGTATATATCAGAACATTTCAGTGCAAAATGTGTAACACTAAGAGGGTATTCCTGTCATCCTTAATTCAAATTCATTATGTTTTTACTAGTGGAAACTCAGTGCACAAGTTCGCTTATTGGCATTAACAAGCAAAAAATGTATTCAACAACGATTTACGGGAGCCCGACCGACCCCCCGGGTTGTTGCTATTATAAATCTTGCACCCAAAAGTTGTGCCATCTACAGTTCTTCCATATACATCTTGCACCCAAAACTTTTGTGGTCTACAATTCATCCACATATTCGAAGATGGTTTGCATTTGGACCACAAATAATCTATTAAGATACATTAATATAAATACAATTTAAATAAATATATTTAAACTTGAACCTGACTTTTTTCGAACTAGTGGATTGGTCCTATATCGTCACATCATGAGCCCGACCGACCGCGGTTCCTTTCAACACTTATCCAATTATCTCTCCACGGGGTCGCGACTTAGAACTATCGAATTTTTATGCCCCATGTTCCGTGATATACGTATTCAATAGCAATTTACAGGAGTCTGACCAACCCCCGGGTTGGCACTATTATAAATCTTGCACCCAAAACTTTCGTCATCTACAAGTGCGTGATATACATGTTGCACCCAAAAACTTTTGTACTCTACAAATCGTCGCGACTTAGCGCTATCGATTTCTTATGCTCCCTATTCCATGATATACATGTTGCACACAACACTTTTGTGATATACATGTTGCACCAAACACTTCCATTATTTACAATTCGACCCAGTTATAGAGCCCGCCTACACGAGAATCCACGATCTAAAAAGTGGCTAGGCATCGAATGGCTAGCGGTCGGTCAAAGTCACGATATAGAAGCACGAGTGCAAATGTAAACCGATGCGTCCACCAACGCGCGCATTGGGACATTTTTGGAAAAAAGACTAAGTAACGAGAAAGAGAGAGGAGGGGGGGAAAAGAAACAGGAATTTGGTTCAGTATAAAAGAGGGAAAAGAAGGTCCAATATATTTAAATCTGCAATAGATATTCCATTTCCTAGCAAGATCTTTTCTATTTGTTTCTAGAGAAGTTGTATACATATTGCATATACTTGGAAAGAAGCCTGAAGGTAGTGGGCATAGGAAACAACAACTAGAAATTGGAAATTTCCTGAACACGCGAACTCGACGATCGACGAAAGAGATGTCAAGAAATGGTCAACTGCGGAAAGCGGTTGGACGGGCTTCAAAATAGGGTGACTAGGGTTCCCGAGGAGATGTAAGGCCTCGACTGTCAAATTGAATATATCGAAACATTTCAGTGCAAAATGTTTAACACGAAGAGGGTATTCATGCCATCCTCAATTCAAATTCATTATGCTTTTACCGGTGGCAATTTAGTGCACATGTTCTCTTATTGGCATTAACAAGCAAAAAACGTATTCAACAACAATTAATGGGAGCCCAACCGACCCCCGGGTTGGAGCTATTATAAATCTTGCACCCAAAACTCGCGTCATCTACAGTTCTGCCATATACATCTTGCACCCAAAACTCGCGTCATCTA
>ML839020.1:16000-30771 GCA_009831015.1 Picea engelmannii
CCCCCCCAACTAAGCGGATTGGCTCCAGGTGCATCAATTTATGAAAAATGGTTAGTAAACAGGAAACCGTGATTTTATATCTTCATTACTTTAACATGTAGGATTAATCATGTACCTCATATCTTACCGCACATAACGACATGTCAGAGTAACCGCACTATCCAACCACCATCTAAGTTGCACGGAATAGATGACATGATGAAGGATCATGAGAGAAATGACAATTGGAGCAGAAACAAAGTCCTTATTGTAGTTAGCCAACTGGAAATCACTTGATGTGAAGTCAAGTCATTATGAAGCAGTACTTTCGGATAGAGAGCATCAGTATTGTCTAATGAGTGGTGTTGTGGTATGGAAATATTGGAGGGATGGAGCAACAACATCAGCAAAAATGTGAAAAAGAAAGAGTGAAGTGGCAAGAAATAATAATAGCAATTAGTGTATCAGCAGTTTCTTCGGCAAAAATGGCGGAGGTAGGTGTAACAGCATGAAAATCGACCAATTTATCAGAAGAAGGTGTAATAGCATGGAAATCGGCCAATTTATTGGAAGAAGGTGTAATAGCATGGAAATCGACCAATTTAGCGAAAAAAAGGTGTAACAACATGGAAATTGGCCAATTTATCGGAAGAAGGTGTAACAGCATGGAAATCGACCAATTTAGTGGAAGAAGGTGTAACAACATGGAAATCGGATAATTTAGCGAAACAATGTGTAACAGGATGGAAATCAACCAATTTATCGAAAGAAGGTGTAACAACATGGAAATCAGCCAATTTAGTGAAAAAGGGGTGGAACAGTATAGAAATCGGTCGAACGCTACATTACTTAGTTTCTAGGAAGTTTTTCAACTTCCATGAACTAATCGTTTGACTCATTTTGCGCTACTCAACCTTGTTGCTTATCAATCCACCTACACACACATAACCGCCTAATACCTTTCAAAGCTTTATTAGCATAGTAAAGAAAATAGAAAAATTTCAACTAAAAACTGAGAAATGCAAATTTTGCTAAGGTTATTTATATACAAGGTCTGAGAAAAAGAAGTCCTAAAGTTCAAAAGGGTAAGGAGCAATCTCATTTCCATTTAAGAATTGATAACCTGTATCAATTGTACATCTAGTTTTGAATTCTTCCCTAGATAGTGGACGTTAATACAGACACAAGCGATGACCATCTGCATGTAACTGTGTATTGGATCCATCAATAGTAATCAACCGGACTGTCCCATTGGGAAAAATGGTGTCTACCGCGTAAGGCCCTAGCCATCATGTACGCAAATTACCTTGAAATTACTTAAAGCGTGAATCATACAATAGAGCCCAATCTCCTTTCTGGAATATATTCTTCTTGATGACTCGGTCATGCCATTTTGTTCTATGTTGTTGAATCACTGTGGTTTGATGGATGGTGTCCAAAATCTTTTCATCAATCTTGTTGAGCTGCTACAGTCTAGATTTCTATGCCATAGTCAAGTCGAGGTTAACTGTTGATGCAATTCTTAAGATTTTTATTTCGAATTCAATGGGGAAAACAAGGCTTTTTCCATATACCAGCTTGTAAGGAGAAAAACCAGTTGTGCTCCTCCAAGTAGTTCGGTAACCCCATAAGGCTTCATGAAATCTGTCAGACCAATCCCTACGATTTTATCTCACTATTTTAGTAAGAATGGCTTCGATAAATTTGTTGGTGCTTTCCACCTAGCCATTGCCTTGTGGATGGTATGGAGAAGCTATTATATGTAAAACATGATATTTACTGAGTAGAGCTTCAAATTTATATGATGTGAAAGGGGGTCCTCCATCAATTACGAATTCTCTAGGAACGCCAAACCTAACAAATATATCTTCAAACAAGAATGCTAAGACAACTTCTTCTGAGGCTTTGATAAGTGTTTTTGCCTCCACCATTTTGGTCATGTAATCAGTACAGACCAATATATATACTTTCTGATTGGAAGGTGGGTGAATGTGTAAATTCTAACCTTGTACAATATCTACTGCAAACTGATATTCAGAAAAGAACAGAAAAGATACAATGGCAAATACAAACATTACACAGAGATTTTTCACGTGGAAACCCAAACCGGGAAAAACCAGCATATATTATATTCATACATTGTGTTACATTGTTTACAATAAAATATACATATAGGAGCCAGCGGAATCCAAAACCCTAACTCAATGACCTGGATTAGTCCAAAACCCTAATTCCTTAACCGGAAATAGAAAACCACCTACAAAAAACCATGTGCCAAAAAACCACCTAATATCATGTGGTCTCGGAAATATGTCATCCCGGTAATATGTCGTCCTGGAAATATGTCATCCCGGTAGAAATTTGTCGTCGACTGATTGATTAAACCTTGGAAAGCGATGTTCATCGCTCTCTGGAAAGTGGCACCGACATTAATCAATCCAAAGGGCATTTTTCAATAAGCGTAGGTGCCCCATGGAGTGCGGAAGGTAGTATTAAGTTGGTATGGAGGAGACATCAGGACTTGGTTGTACCCTAAAAAACCATCCAATAAAGATAGCCTCTCAGAACCAGATACCTATTGAAGGATCTGTTTCATGGGTGGGACAGGGTAGTTGTCTTTATCATATGCTCTATTAAGGTTTCGAAAATCGACGCAAAGTCGAATTTCCCCGCTTTTCTTTCGGACAGGGACAAGGTTAGAAACCCATTGAGTGTGCCTAACAGGGAAAATTATCTTAGCATTCAGGAGTTTATTTAATTCTTTTTTTACTATCGATTCGATCTTAGGGTGCATTTTTCTTAATTTCTGTTGAAAGGGTAAGGTTTGGGGTTTCATAGGAATGGCGTGTTGTATGATGTTAGGGTCGAAAGTTTTGAGGTCATCATACGTCCACGTAAAAACATATTTAAATTCTTTGAACAAATTAATAAATGCATTTTTTTCTTGTTCAGAACATCCTACCCCTAGATTAATGCACTGTGGATTGTCATTAGTTCCTAAGTTTACTTTTTCATATGATAAAGAGGAACTATTGATTTTACAGTTGACCGATTTTTTGAATTTATCTTGAAGATCGTAAAATTTCTCTAATCTAACTACAGATTTAGGGATCGAATTTACCATGTCCGATGAAAATTCAGGAGTTCTCGGATCTGGTATTACCGTGAAATCGCGCAAATTGTCGTCATGAGTGCATTCGTCGATCACCGCGCCTTGAAAAGTTTCTTCCATATGCAGGAAGCTAATAATATGCTGATCGTCGTCGAAGACTCTCCAGTTCATGATGTTGTCGGGAATGGATGGCATGAATAACAGTTCAATGGAGAATGCATCTGGGGATAAGCCTTCTGCGGGAAAGAGTTTAGAAGCTACATTAGCTAAGACATCTTCTTCAGAATTATTCAATCTGGGAATAGAATTTATATTGAAAGTGGAAAATTTATTCATTAAATTCCATACCTTGGACTGGTAGCTTTTAAGATGCGGAGACAGACAATGGATAGAATCTCTTACCTGTCTAACTATGATTTCAGAGTCACCAAAGACGGTCAAGTTTTGAATGTTCATATCTAAATCGTTTCTGAGACCCTGCAGTAAAGCCTCATATTCTGTTGTGTTATTAGTACATTCAAATTCTAGCCTACCTGCAATCAATGTTTTGTTACCTGTCGGATCGATAATAATGCAGCCTGCACCAGCTCCTTCTTTGGACTTTGACCCATCAAAATAAAGAGACCAAATTTGATTTTTATCAGGTGTATGAGACCGTTGTGTAGAAGCTGCTGGTTGCACATATGCTACAATCTCGGATTGTTGTTCTGGATTGGTGACAGCTGAAGCCTCGGCCATGAAATTGCTGAAAAAGGTATACATGCCTTGTATTTCAGGTGAATCAGCAGAAGGTGTAAATGGTTCATTGGGATCATTCAAATCTGTGACCGTGAACTTAAGGTAGCGTTCACGATTTACCTTGATTTTGTTGGGCTTGTCGTTCTCGGGTAGCCACAGGTGAGACCAATCTATCGCGAAATAGTCATGTAGTTGCTCCGACCAGTCCCTGCTTAAAAAAAGACCATACACTTCTGGAATATCCACAACAATAATATCATTGACTTGATGAACCTTGGGGTTAGAAGATAATCTTATAAGCACATTCCTTAATTCGCCTACAACTTTAACACTGGTTCGATCAAGTTGGATGATTTTTAAAGTGGATGGTTCAACTTCAGCGTTAATCTTCTGACACACAGACCATGGCATCACATTAGATGATGCTCCAGAGTCTACCATACAATTGTGCACGTTTCTGTTAAAGATTTCGAAAGTTAACAAAAATGGAGGTACATTTATGCGAGTGCTAAGGGTGGTAGCTTGCATTTTTTTGCTCGCAGTTTCTAAAGCTACTTTATCTACATTATTTACATTATTTACAGGAAGGCTTCCTTTATCATGAGGATCAGGATTATTTTTAGTGGAAGTCTTCTGAAGAACTTTGTTCTGAACAACCTTGTTATTGCTTGAATTAACATTTTTTCCATTCTCTGTGATATTATGTAACATCTTTTGTAACAAAAATGGAAATTTTAACAACTCATAAACGGAAATGTTAGCCCTTAAATTTTTAAGATCTTCAACCAAATCATAATCTAAGTTGGGGTTTACATGACTCTGTTTAGTCTCAGCTGGTTTAGATTGCTTTGGAGGCAAAGTCGTAGTGTTTTCGGAAGAAGGTTTGTTTGCTGTCTTACTCCTAGTATTATAGGGATGTACTGTCTCGAAGTTAGCTTGAAAGATGCTATCCTAGAATTGTCCAAAAATGTTTGGAGAAGACTCTTCTTCTTGAACTGTCTCTTGTTCAACTACCTCCTCAAGAATCTCAGGAGGCATCAAGTTATCGTGGGCTTCTAGAATTGTTTGAAGGGCGTATTGGAGACTTTCTAGATTAAGGCCCTCAGTATTCGGATTAGGTCGGTTGGTGGGAAAAGGCTTCCTGAACACGGGTTTGTAAGGACCTTTGCTCGAAGAAGCTTCTTCCGCCGTCCTTTTCAAATCTATAACTTGATTTGACAGTTTTTGAACGACTTTGGTTAAGTTTTCTAAATCAGAGCTTTCAGGTTGTGTTTTATTTTGAGCAGGTCTAGGGAGGATTTCCATCTTCTTTATGGAAGAAGAACTAGTCTCTGTTTCATTGCTAGTAGTGTCTTTTAGACTAAGTATGTTTTTTTCGATCTAGCTGGCCTCTTCGAAGGCTTCTAACAATGTGTCTTTCTTAGATCGTTTAACCCAAATAGATATACTTTGATGCAAGGCTTTAGTATAGTATGTTATGATAAGATTCTCGGCAAGCATGGAATCCATAGGGATTCGATTCTTAAGTGTTAAGAATATTTGATTAAAGTCTTTAATTTTCTCTTTTGGGTTCATTCTTAAGCTAGAAAGCTCCATAACCAGGACTTCCAGTGACTTATCATTTCCGAACTTTTCCAAAAAGCATGACTCGAACTTTTCCCAAGACACGATGGTATGGGGTTGCTTGGAAAAGTACCATGTAGATGCATTGCTCTCGAAAGTATAGGGGAACAACCTACAGACTACGTCTTCATTCTCGACATTGTAAAGTCTAATGGCTAACATAAACTTTTTAATGTGATCTTTATCGATCTGTTTAGAGTCAGGGTCAAACTTGGGAAGCCACTTCTCCATATGTTTGGGTAAGGGATGTTGATCTCCAGGTATGGCTACTGCATCCTGTTCGAGCCATGGTCTAGCAGGGTTGTTCTGGTTGGCCATTGGTGTAAGAGGTTTGGAAGGCTGCGAAGGAGAACTACCTTCGTCAGAAGAGTCTTCTCCCGAAGAAGAAGGAGATGATGGAGGTTGTGAGGGAGGTATTCCAAATCCTCTTGCAGCAGGAGAGAGGATTGGATCTGTAGGGTTCACAGTGAGGTTATTGCCTCTGAGTTGTTCTCTAATATCAGAGAAATCTAAAGGCTGGTCCAAAGGTCGATTTGGTTGCCTCAAACGGGCTAAGGCACTATGTGTTCTTATGAGAGATTGGCAGACAATCTCTTGTATGTCACCACCTGTAGGATTTGGGGTTGTTGGCTCAACTGTGATCCGTGGATCGTCGTTTGATGTGGTTGCTGTTTGAGGGGGAAGTTTGTCGTTCGAATGACATCTTGTCACTATAGGTGAGCGATTAGGTGGTGGAGGAGTATTGCGACCGCCTCATGCCATTAATAAATTGCAGGCCCTCCTTCTAGTTCCATTTGTTGATGAGCGAAAATGAACGCTTGCCAACTGGAAGAGTGTATCCGGTACAAGGTTGTTTAAATAACCCAAGCCATTTGGGATAACCCACCCTGACGGGTTTAGCGGCTCCGTTGGCTAATCTAAGTCCTAGAAAAACAAATAAAAACTACACTAAGGAACTAATCTAAATGAAAACAATAATTAAAACAAACTAATAAACAAATCTAAACTACATATATACAATCTATTACCTAAATCATACAACTATAATTCTATAAAATTAAATGTTCAATTATCAACATAATCATATTCAATTACAAATATACAATATTTACAGATTACAGATTTAGATGAAAACCTGCAAAAATCATTTGTAAACTGTCCTACGACAGCGAAACTATTGTTTTTTGATTTTTATAATTTTATGAGAAAGGAATTAAATAAAAACTATCTAAGCTAAGCAACTAAAATAATAACTCTAACTACAAATCTGAACTATACATATATCTATCTAAACTACTTATATGACACTAATAAATTACTATCAAATAATGAATAGCAAACTGACCTGAAGTAACGCTTCAGGTTTGTCCTGTATCCAATAGTCGATTTAGTTGTTCGGAGGGAGGAAACCCGCACCAGATTCTCCACAAGATTCTTGTAAACAAGAAGCAGCCGTGCTCTTCAAATATAAAAGACAGGACAAACAAGACATAAAAAATTACAACAATCTAATAATTAACAAATTATCGCAGTCAAATAAATCCTTGTGCAAAATTTGTACAAAACAATTCAATTAACGAAAAAGATAAACCTGTATTCATTAAATTGAAATAGAGCAATTGTTGTATTTTTTAAATAAGAGAGATCAGATATGGACAACATATAAACCAAATCACATCAACCTGCAACGAATTACGATAGCTAAAGTAGTCGATAATTAATTGCAACTGATATGGAGAAAACTTGAAACAAAAGTTTGATATATTGAAAGCGAAAGCTGTTACAAGACATCAACTTTCATCCCAGCCTGTATTATTATAAATCCATAGTCTGGTTCTCCCAATAGTGATGATGATTCCTTATTACAAAAAATGACAAGTATTTAAAGACCTCCCACAGGGTAAAACATCCCTATGGGAATTATCAAAGCAGTTTTACAAAAAATTTGGGGATAATATCCCAAGTCTCTATTTTTGACTCAAGCTAACAACCTAAAACAAAACCATATCCAAAGTATCTCTTAAACTACCATAGCATGCCCAATTGATCATTGTAATTTGTATGTACCTGAAAGAAGACAAGAATAGACAAGTTTAGAGGATATTTTATTAGTAAAATTGACAAAAATCTAATTTTTAATACTAGCTACAGAATCTTGTGATTCTGTAGCTGGTCTAATTTGAGCATAGAATCGTTTTAAAATCAATCCAAAACTTAATAGAATTATATTAGACTTATCAAAAAAAATATTTAATTACTAATTCCAAACATAGCAAATCATTCACGCCACACCGAACCAAACTTGTATGCAAATTGAAACAAACAAAATCGTGATCAAACGAATGGAAACATAGATACATGCGCCCTGTTCAACATTTGTTATTACCAATTCGGGGTAAACAGAATTGCTTAGATAATTCAACAACAATGAAATCATTGTCATGAACCAATTCCAATCGACACAAATTGTAACCGGTTAAACAAATCATTCATGCAATAGTTTATGTCGCCTCATCCGTTAACAAAATCGTTGTCGAATCAAAACGAAATGAACATGATCATTTTTAAAATTAATAGAACATATCAAACATATACAAACAATCATACTAATCATGGAACTCAACAATCATTTACCAATCAAATCAAACAGGAACGAATCGAAACAGTTTGGGTCCGACGCAATCGTTATGCAAAATCGTATCAATCAACACAGCTACACGATTTTAGCAAACAAATCTTTTGCACAGGTCGAACGTAATCAAAATCCAAACGAGAATATTTATTCAAAATGAAACAGACTTGTTATTCGGATAATCGAAGTCAATAGGATTGTTTTGAACCTATTAGAAACAAACAAAACTAATCGAAATCAAACCCAATCGACTATTCTAAATCAAACAAACATAATTGATTCAAGAACAAGCCAAACATAATAAAAAACAAATCAATGTCTTATACTAAGCTGGGCACGACAAAATCGCATAACCAAATCATAGCTACATTTGAATTTAGTAAAACGAATCTACTGTACAGGATCCACAACAAAATCGTTTTTGATGATCAAACTATAACAGAATCATTTCGAATGTATTAAAATGAATAGAGCTAATTTGAAAGCAAAACCGAATCCATTATATTAATTCAAGCAAACTTACAAAGCAAAATTGATGTTGAAACACATACCTGGGCAACTCGATCATGATAATTGTGAATTGACAAAGGCCGTTGCTACCTCGACGTTCCTGAAGACAATCGAACTGGTGGTTTTTTGTTTCTTTTCGTTGGCTTGAAGCCTGTCGTTCTCCTTCGACAGCACTGGCACTTGTTCCTCTAACGATTTGATATTTGATTTCAACAGGGGAACGTCAGTGTAATAATGCTCTAGCCAAGCATTGCATTGGATACATGATGGTTGCTCGGGCTTTTCTATCACAGGCGAGGGTTTTTTTAAGTCACCAGGGGTTTCCTTGTGTAGCTTGATTCCTAGGTAGTTAGGGTTGTTTTTGAGGCACGGGGTTAAGTTAGAGACACAGTCATAGGGTTCTTTAGAGCATAGGCCATGGGAATAGGGGTATTTCTCAACTAGGAAACACTCAATATCGGAGTCCGAGTATTTTCTCAACACTATGGGCTTTTGTTCGACGTTTGTCTTGGGTTTGTTCCTTGCACATCTCGATATCCATCGAGCATGTTTCTTCCCCTTACTATTGACAGTAGTGTCACTCTTACCTTTCTTCTTCACAGGCCTTTTGATGGCCTTGATATTTTCTTTAGCACCCGGGTCGACAGTAATATCGGGTAGGTCCACGTCAGGGCAATCCGAGGGTTTGATAGGGGGTAGAAGGATATGAAATGGCATGGCTGGCCCAACCAAAGTTTCCATAACCACAACCTTGTCGATTTGAGCAGACTCGGTATTGGCAAAGCCATTCCTTGATAGGAAGGCTTGCCAATTATCTCCACTAAGGTTTAAATGGTGGACGATAATGAGTTTAATCAAGCCGTGATGGAAAAGGATACTATCAGCCTTCTCACGCTTGAATCTCTTAGATATCTTGTAAAGACTATGCAAGAGATAATGCAGCATATTTAAGGGATAGCCTATGAAATTCATCAATAACCGAAGGTGATACAAAAATACCAAGCCATACCAACCTTCACAGGTCACAAACTGTTTAACAATTACCAAAAGATCGTGCCACCTGGGTTTGAGGGTAGTGATAGGCATACCTTTATCACAGGAAACAATCTTTCTTGATGTAAATAGCAATGGCCATGACACCTCATCCACTTTGGAATTTTTAAACCATCTTTGACCTGTAGCTGGCAGTCCTGTAGTCGAGCTTAAGAATTCCTCATTGAGCTCGAGCTGTATGTCTCCGACTTTAGCCCTGCACCCGTCGAAGGTGAGGGAAAATTGTTGGGCAACCGAAAGGTTGAAACCCTCGAACCTCTGTATAAACACCATCCAACCACCATTTTCTAAATCCTTACGAGCATTATTGAATAGCAACAGAGTTTGGCTACCATTTTTCTCTATATGCACCACAGGAGCCATGGACGGAGGCACACAGTAAGCAGAGTGAATGGGTAAGGGTATCAACAGGGAATTCATGGGATCGAAAGGCTCACAGGCTTACCGAAAAACTAATTAGAGGTGACCCGGGATAGGGGGAAGGCATTAATGACCGAACGTGCGAGGGTGGTGGAGCTAGATCAGCCCATGCAAAACAGTCATTTCCCCATAGTACAACCAACAGCGCATATAGCGATTCAAATCACTATTGCATATGTTAAAAACCATGCCATTCAAACAATCAATGAAAACTATGGTAAGTCGACCAAACATTTGCGCAAGCAATAGTTTTAGCATAGTTTTAAAACCAAAATAATGATTCGAAAGCAACACCAAGGGTTCGATCATATCAAAAATGTGTTTTCATGAAATTATTATACCAAGGGTCTAACCACAATGTCAATGTGTTTTTATGAAACCAACATGTCAAAGAAATCGATGAAAGACTATAGAACATCAAAACACCAATGTACCAAAAACTCGATCATAAGAATATCATCACAGTCTTATAAAAACGAAGTCATATTAACAATTAAAGAATGCCAAAAGAGTAAAGATCTTGGAGCCTTTCCAGCTGTGAAACTATAATTAAATTGGAAACACAATGAACACATAGACAAGAGTGACCAATGATGATTTAAATGTGACTTCGAAATCAAAGTTTTCACACTTACAGTCATGAAAAAGAGAACAACGGAAGGTGTGAAAATTGCGCAAAAATAGCAGTGTTGTTTTATTCCAAACGTTGCGATGAAAATCAAGGTTGGCAAAACATTGGGGTCATGTAGCCATTCCTGGCGAGCGGCTTGGAGCCAATCTGGTACAATGATAGAAAGAGAAAAAAGGGATCCTTCATCTTCATATTTTTGGGAAAGTGCATCCGCAACCACATTGTCTTTTCCTTTCTTGTAAATGATCTCATAATCATATCCAAAGAGCTTAATCACCCATTTTTGTTTCTCTTGGGAGGAAATGCATTGCTCCAGAAAATACTTGAGGGTTTGATGGTCTGTATTAATTTGGAAGCATTGCCCCAATAGATAAGGGCTCCACATATCAACAACATGTAGAATAGCCAACATTTCCTTTTCATAGATTGATTTGGCCAGATTTATTTCAGATAGTTTCTTGTTGGTAAAGGCCAAAGGTCGACCCTCTTGCATAAGGAAAGCACCAATTCCTTTCCCTGAAGCATCATATTCCAAGACAAAGGTCTTTGTGAAATCAGGAAGGGCCAGGACTGGAGTGGTGCACATGGTCATGTTTGAAAATCTTGAGCAACTGCTGGAGTCCAAGTGAAAGAGTTATTTTTAGGAGTGCAGTGAGAGGTGTTGCAATATTTCCATAATTCTTAACAAACTTGCGATAATAACATGTTCAACCCAAAAATCCATGCAATATTTTGAGAGTCTTTGGGTGAGGCTAGTCTTGCATAGCTTGAATATTTTTAGGATCCACCCTGACACCGTCCTTGCCCACCATATGACCCAAGTACTTGACTTATGAGGTGCCAAAAGAACATTTAGACTATTTTAGGAAAAGTTGGTGCTTAGAGAGTAGATGGAGAACTAGATCCACATGAGCAAGATGGTCTTTCCAGGTTTTGCTATAGATGAGGATATCATCAAATAAAACTAAGACAAAATGATGGATAAAAGGATGGAAGACATGATTCATGAGGCTTTGGAAGGTGGAGGGGGCATTACACAAGCCAAAGGGCATGAACAAAAACTCATAGTGGCCCTCATGAGTTCTAAAGGTAGTCTTGGAAAGGTTTGCCTCTTTCATATGTATCTGGTGGTAGCCAGAACGAAGATCAAGTTTAGTAAAGAACTTGGTGCCACTCAATTCATCCAAGACGTCATCAATGAAAGGAATGGGAAATTTGTCTTTAATGGTAAGTTTGTTGAGAGCACGGAAGTCAGGACACATTCACTATGAACCTTCTTTCTTCAGGACCATGAACACAGAAGAAGAGTAGGGGATCATACTAGGGAGAATAACTCCTGCATTAAGGAGTTCCTAGACCATTTTGTCAATTTCATTTTTTCGGGGAAAGGGGTGACGATACAGACGGATATTGGGAGGAAGGTTTCTAGTACAAGGGGAATGGAATGATTATGAACACCATGGGAAGGAGGGAGTCCCTAGGGAGTGTAAAAGACTACTTGATGTTTAGAAAGGATAGATTGGAGGTCTTGTGGCACTGAGGGTGTCTTTGTTGCCTGTATGGCATGGAGTTGGGAAATAACACCATAATGACCTTTTTTTAGAAGCTTTTCCATGCGATGGGAACTAATGATCTTAGGTGAACTGGCGTTGATGCCTTGGAACTTATATTGGTGGCCCTCCTAGTTGAATTGCATGGTTAATTACTTAAAATCCATGAGAATGGGACCCAAAGTCCTTAGCCAATCTACACCCAACACAATCTCACAACTACCGATGTCGATAGAAAACATATGAGATTTCAGGTGGTGGTCCCCAATTTGGAGACACACATTTTCATAATGCCCTCCACATTTCATGGAGCCACCATTGGCAATCATGATTTGGAAATTATTGACGGCATGGATGTAGCAATGAGTTTCTTGGGCAATGCGATGATGAATAGAATTATGGGTTCTTCTACTATCAACCAGAATGATGACCTTCCTATGTTTGATGTAACTGATTAGCTTGAGGGTTTGGGGAGCGAAGAAGCGAGTGCAAGCATTCAGGGAAATGACTGAATCTACTTCGGGAGGGTCTAAGAAAGGGGTTATTTCAGTGGCTTTAGGTGACTCAGACACAAGGGGAGTTTCAACATCCTCTTCGAAAATGTCCTCTGAGATGGCCATAAAAAGTTTGTGTTCCTTACACTTGTGGCCCACGAAATATTTTTCATCACAATTATAAAAAAGACCTTTGAGTTGGCATTCAACCATTTCATCCCTGGTCAATTTTTGGATCTTTAGTGAACCAAAGGGAGTAGTGAGATTTACTAGTTTAGTGCGAGGGATAAAGGAGGGTTTTTAGTTTTGAGAAGATACAACCTGTTGTGCTTCATTATCTCTTTTAGTATCCTCCACCCAACTTTGAGGCTGAGCCATGAGGACATGGGCCTGAATCTCATCCTTGAAGCCACTGATAAAACACTCTCGGAAAAAAGCATCAGACATGCCCTCTGTTCGAAAATTGAGGTGCTCAAAGGAAGCTATAAAGTCTTCCACTATTCCTGATTGTTTCAACTTTGTCAAATGGCCCAAATTGTTGGTGTCAGTTTCAAAGTGTTCATAAAGCTCTGCCACAAAGTGTGTCCAAGAAATATACCCTTGACGAGAAGTTTTTCTCCATTATGAACATTGCCAACATTCTTGATCTAGATGGAGAACACCATACCGGAGTTTGGCCAAGTCATTTGTAATGTTGTATAAAGAGAAATAATGTTTCATTTAGGTTACCCAACCAATGGGATTTGAGCCATCAAATTTTGTCACATCCACCCGCGGGAGGCGTATGTCACGTTGAAAGTGATGGTGTTGAAAGTTATGGGAATGAGAGGAATTTTCAGCTTCAGTATGTGGAGGTGGGTCAGATAAAGGGTTATTTGTAGGGACAAGCAGCTTGTTGCAGAGCATCGAAATGACAGATTCAAGCTAAGTAGTCAGGTCTTGTTTGATTTCCTCCTAGTCTCCTATATATTCCAAAGAGACATTTTCATTTTGAATCATCTGGTACTTGAACATTTAAGTGGGGTAAAAGGAGGTTTCCCCCTCTAAGAGGATTATTATCTAAAATTATCTCTTTTTCAAGGCATTGAGTACTTTTTTTGAGGATTTTCTATGCTATATTGATATTTGGTTCTTAACATATGGTACCAGAGCTCAAGGTCTTGGGGTTTCGCTGCTACATTTGAGACACCTTGGAGTTTTCGCTATAACTTTGTTTCTACAATGTTTCAGAAGGAATGACTTGGAGGATATTCAGTAGACAGATCAAGGTACGTTGGTTTCAAAATTCAGCTCCTGAGGCCTTATACTTTCAGAGATACAACCTGTACAAGATAGGGTTCTAGAATCATCCTGAACTGAGTCATTGCAGAATTTTTGCTATAAACAATTTTCTGTAACGTTTCAGACCCTAAACTTCAGAGCCTATTTACAGAAATTAGTAAGGTATCTGTGGTAAAAATTTCAGCTTCTGGGTCATCTTAAATATGTAAGATAGGGTATCTGACTAGTCCTATTGACTAGTCTCAAGAAGGTGTTCTAGGTAAAACAGTCATAACTTCTTCCTAGAGTATCCAAATTGTGTGGAACTGGTTTCATTAGATCATGGACAGTCTTCAGTATTTCTTGTGTGAGTTTCAGAATTTTATATCAATTATTTTTTGCGGGGCACACTATACAAGGGAGATCTCCTGGAAAGGCCAAAAATCAGCAAGTTGTGGGGAAGTTATCGTAAATTCCACTTGGCACATCCAATCTTGATCAGACCTGTGGCATTGCAAAGAATAAATATAAGATAAATACATAAAAGAAATTTTCATACCCAGAAGGGCCAAAACTTGGGAGATACAACAGAAGAAATATTGTCTAGCAGAACCACCTCAAAATCAAGGTTCAAAAGTGAGAGTTGGCCAACATGCCACCCAAAAAGGAAACTTCCACACCAAATAAGCCTCCAGAAAATCCTACTTGGACTCTTGATGAAGGTGAAGAAATGCGTAGGGACATAAATGAACTACAAAATAAGATGGAT
>ML839020.1:35045-49156 GCA_009831015.1 Picea engelmannii
CATCACTGACACAAGAATTCTCCAGCTAAGGAATAGATCCATTTCAGAGTATCTCATTAAATGGAGGAAACTATCGGCTAAAGATTCCACTTGGGAAGATGAGTCTTTTATACAGAAGCATCCAAAGTTACTCAAGTGTTGCGAACAACACTTGTCTCAAGGGGAGGGGCATGTTAAGCCCTAATATTGGCTCATTACCCCTTAATTGGGGCATATCATATTAGTAATGTTATTTTATTTCTGTCGGCTTTAGGCCATTAGTTGTAATTATACCTCCTAGTCTCCTATATATACCAAGGAGACATTTTCATTTTTAATCATCTGGTACTTGAACATTTAAGTGGGGTAAAAGGAGGTTGCCCCCTTGAAGAGGCTTATTATCTAAAATTATCTCTTTTTCAAGGTGTTGAGTACTTTTTCTGAGGATTTTCTATGCTATATTGATATTTGGTTCTTAGCAGATTTGGCAACCTGAACATAGTTGCGCGACAATAGATCTTGTCTGTTTTAATTTGTTTATGTTTCTGTCCCCAAGGGTTACGTATTCATGGGATCTATAGACAAGGTTTTTCCCTGTGCTATAACTCTCTGATATATATGCGGGGTCCAACTATAGTATCAGCCCAATATATCACAACACTAACTAAGGAGGCTGGACTATACCCTTAGCCGTACTACTCGACTACCCAGGTACTAGAGAGTATATTACCGAGTGTTGTTCTCGGTGGCACTATAGAAGTCAAGCGGCCGATCAGTTTATCTAAAGAGGGCTTCAGGTAACTTAGGTTGATCCATACACAGTCATTGTCTAATGCGCTACAACTCAAAGTTATACCAACAGGATTTACAAGGGTGGCCAACAAATGTGCGCTTAAGTACAACTTGTATTTCCTGCGTGTATGAATCCCTCAACCACGGTTTTATGCACGTAACGAAAGATCTTTGTGGATTAAAGACATCAGAGTACGTCTCTACCTTGACAAAAATTTAACCCACAATTTTTGCCGAGGAAAGTGCTCTGATACCACTTGTAATATACCATATATAAAAAGTATGCAGAACATAAATAAAATGCTAGAAATGGAAGAATAATAACAATATAACTAGAACAATCACCACAATAACACTGAAATGATATAAGAATAACAACAAAAATAACACTTTGATTTTCAGAGCAATGTTCAGGGGCCTCTTCGAGGGGGCAACCTCCAGTCGGGCAGAGCTCTATTAGAATAATATCCAAGCTAGGGTTCTCATACCCTCGACTCCTATTTATACTAAGTATGTCTATCAAAAGAAGCATCTAGAGGAAGATCCATCTAGAAGTGGAACCTTCTATTAGATCTTCTTACATTCGACTTATTCTATTCTATTGCAAGGCCTTATTAATATTGACCTTTATTACATCTGAATATATTGTTCTACCTATGTGCAGGTTAGGACCCTAACAAAACATTTCAAATGCATGAAGCCTACTCATGATGCTTGTCTCCCATTCCAATCCTAGAATGAACCCATAAAAAGGAACCGAGTGTTGGTTTCAGGACTTGTTCAAGGATCTTAATCCCAATAATATTCAACAACTTCCAGAGGAACGGATTTTTTCTTCCTTGACCATGGTCAAGGCCCTACAACCCATCCTTGGTGCATAGAACCTCATGATGGAATCCATATCCAAATATGATTCTTAAGACCCCCTAGAGACTGCATATAATTTAGTTTCTAGGTGTTGTTCATGGTGATCAAGCCTAGGAAGATACATTTAGGAAATAAGATGTACGTATTTTCCTCCTTTAACCATGACACTTGAGATCTATAAGGTTCATTTAGGGCGTAAGCCCCTTGTTTCCTCACTTAACTATGTTTAGGCCTTCAGATCCATTTCCACTGCAAAAAAAATACTCATGGAACCTCTATATCATGTGGATGATAAAGAATACAAACCATGTCCTTCAGAGCCATTCCTTGCATGGGATGAAACACATTCTTATTTAGGGCCTATTTTCTGGTTTAATCAGGGAGCTCATGTCCCTCCAATAGGCTAGAGATACCCTACATGGGACTTGTGTGGTGGTTCAAAGAGTGTTCTTGGTGTTATATACTAAGAAGATTCATGGGTTCTAGATGTTATTCATGACTCTTGATCCCAAAAAGTTTCATTTAGGGAACAAGGCTCTTATTGTCTTCCCCTAACCTTAGTTAAACCTTGAGAGACATTCATGTTTTACATGTAACCTAGTCATAGTTCTCATAACCCACTTGGAAGCAAATAACACCCTACATAGGTCATTTTTTGTTGTTCAAGGACTCGTCCAGAACACTTGAGCATAAGAAACAAGGTTTAGGGCCATAGACTCCTATTGCATTCCCTCAACTATGGTCAAGGACCCAAGAGCCATCCATATTTTCCAAGACCTTATAATAGGACCCATATTAAAATTGGATGGAAAATCCTCCTTAGAGATGATTGATGTCATCGTTTCTAAGTGTCGTTCATGGTTATTGAGCTTATGAAGGTTCAACTAAGGATTGAGGCCCTTGATTCCCCCCTTCACCATGTTTAGGCATTGGCACCCATTTTTAATGCACAAAAAGTAATCATGGCATGTGTGTCCCACTTGGAGGATTGCAAATAACCCCTACAAAGGACTCATGTGTTGGTTCAATGACTTGTTCAAATCTCTTCATCCTGAGAAGATTTAACAATATCTCAAGGAACTTGTTTTCCTTCCTTCGACCATGGTCAAATCCATGTGACCCATCCATGGTGCAAACAATATTCTAATGCTATCAATATCCAACTATAATGCCAAACACCCCCTAGAGAGTGCCTATGTTGTGGTTGGCAGGTGTTGTTCATCGTGATCAAGCCTGATAAGATACGTTTAGGGCCTTAAGACCCATTTCCACTATGAAAAACCAACTTCTAGTTATTGTATCCCCATTAGATGTGAATGCTCAATTGTGGCCCCAAGAGCCATTCATGGTGTGGGCCCAAGACACATTCTTATTTAGGCTATGTGTTATAGTTTAATCATGGTGCATATATCCCTTTAGAATGTGAAAAATACCTACAAGGGTCCCATGTGGTGGTTTGAGGATACATTCATGGAATTATATAGCTTGACAAGATTCATGGGTTGTAAGTATTGTTCATCCTGCTTGACCCCGAGAATATTCATTTAGGGCAAAAGGCTCTTTTTGTCCTTAACTAACCTTGGTAATACCTTGAGACCTATTCTTGGTTCACAAATAACCTAGTCATGATGACCATATCACATCGAATGTGAAGGATGCCCTATATAGGTAATATGTGTTGGATTGAGGACTAGTCCATGGTTCTTGAGCGTAAGAATCAAGTATTAAAATTAATGACTCTTCTTTCCCTCCCACGAATATGGTTAAGGACCTAAGAACCACTCATGTTTCCTAAGACCTTGTAATGGTGCCCATATTCATCTTCGATGGTAAATACTCCCTAGAGAGGGCTCATGTCATGTTTTTCAGGTGTTTTTCATGGTGCTTAGGATCAATAAATTTAAATTATGCCTTAAGGTCAATGTTTACCCCATGTGTATTCCTCTACAATTGTTTCCAATGCAAAACTATAAGTCATGGTTCCTATATACCATTTGGAGGCTTGCAAAGAAACCCTGCAGAGTACTTGGATGTTGGTTCAAAGACTCATAGAAGATTATTGAGTATGATAAAATTCAATAATATCCCTAGGCACTTGTTTCCTTCCTCAACCATGGTTAAATCCTCTCCACCCATTGTCAATGAACAAAAATTCATAATTGAGTCCATATGAAACTTCGATGCCAAAGATGCCATAGAGAGGGCTTATGTTTTAGTTTGTAGGTGTTGTTCATGGTTATCGACCCTAAGAAACTACATTTAGGGCCTATGCCCTAACATTTTTCCTCCTTAAACCATGGTGTTTGAAATCAAGAAGGTCCATTTAGGGCATAAGCTTCTTGTTACCCCCCCAACATTATTTAGGCTTCAAAATCATTTTTTTTACATAGAGGAGTCCATGCACACTTTTTAGAATGCATGTGTTCTTTGAGAGATATGTGCATGCTTTCAAGACATATGAGTGATTTAAGATATGTGCATGTGCTTTTAGAGACACATGCATGATTTTATAACACAATATGTAGAGGATAACATGAAGGCATGTATGGGGCATGCATGGAGGTTTGACAAGGATCGAAGCAATTCAAATAGGTGTATATTTTAACCTTGGACAATATTTATTGCGAACATATTTTCAGTAAAAGAACAAAAAAAATACAATGGAAAATACAAACATTACATAGAGATTTTTCCCCTGGAAACCCGAACCAGGAAAACCAACATATTCTATATTCATTCATAGTGATACATTGTTTAAAATACAACATACATATAGGAGCCAACGAAATCCAAAACCCTAAACCAATGACCTGGATTAGTCAACAACCCAAATTCCTTAACCGGAAATAGAAAACCATTGGCAAAAAAACATGTGCTGAAAAACCACCCAACAATGGACATGAAAATCGAGGCAACATGAAAAACGAGGAAACAATGTGACATGTTTCCTAAGGGAAACAAATTTCTCAGGGGCACAAATTTCTCCCCCTATACGCACTCGGTGCAATGAATACACATATACTCATGCAAAGAATATAACACATACCCAACAATAGGAATGCTTGCACATTGCTAGAGCATATACATGTTCCTATAATTTTCAATGACCATGCATTCTCGTTGCAATGATTTTGGGAAGTAACACATAACCAACATTCTCCCACTTGTCATTTTATTTTCATACAGGGGGTTACAGGGTTATATAGTCAACAATTTAGGGAAACAATGCCCATGGATCCTCTACACCAAGAGAACTTCTCATTGCTCGCATATTTTTTTAATGATTATGTAATATTATTCAAAGTGTCCACCTTCATCAACAATACTTTCTTTTCTTCAATCGTGTCTCTCACAAAGTGATATTGAATATCAATATTCTTTGTCTTTGAATGATAATCCTAGATCTTTGCCAAAAACATTGCACTATTGTTGTCACAATCTATCCTTACATCTTGTTGTACCAACCCAATACATGAACAAAATATTTGTAACCATATTGATTTCTTACTTGCATGAGTGGCTGCCATGTATTCAACTTTGGCAGTTGAAAGTCCCACTACATCCTGTCTTTTGCTCATCCAACTTGTTGTGCCTCCAAACAGGTTAAACACATACCAAATTGTAGATCTCCTATGATCCATATCTCTAGCCCAGTCTGCATCCACAAAGCCATGTATATCCACCACTCTGTCCAATTCTAGTCTTCCTTGGTAGCACAGTCCATAGCTAGCACTGCCATGCAAATAACTAAAAACCCTTTTTATTGTTGTCCATTGATCCTTCCCTAGTTTTGATATATACCTCCTCAAAACACCCACTGCATTTGCAATGTCTCGTCTAGTACAGAACATGGCATACATCAAAATTCCAACTACACTCACATATGGAACACGAGACATGTCCTCCTCCTCTTCCCGTGTCTTGGGACATTGATCCACAGATAACTTTACACCAATAGGAATAAGAACTTTGACCAGTTTACATCATGCATATTAAACATGTGCAATATTGTCTGGACATATTTTCTCTTATTTAACCATATTTTCCTCTTTTTCCGATCTCTTTTAATTTCCATTCCCAAAATGAAATTTGAAGCACCGAGATCCTTCATGTCAAATTTAGAGGACAAATGAGTTTTCACATTTTGGATAATCTCCTTGTTGTTTCCTATCAGCAACATGTCATTCGCATACAAGACCATATAAATCAAATGATCACCAATTAATATAAAATACACATAGTGATCCTCTTTGCTTCTTGTGAAGCCAAGTCCCATAACATAAGTATCAAATTTTGTATGCCACGTCCTTGGTGATTGTTTTAAACCATACGGGAACTTTTTCAGCTTGCATACTAGCTCCTTCGTTCCATTCACAACATTACCTTAGAGTTGCTTCATATGGATTTCTTCTTCCAGATCCCCATGTAGGAATGTTGTCTTCACATCCATCTATTCTACTTCAAAACCAAATGAAGAAAAAACATATAACATAAATCTTATAGAGGTTAACTTGGAAAAAGGAGAAAAAATCTCACAAAAATCAATTCCCTCAACATGGGAACAACCCTTTGCTACTAACCCAGCTTTGTATTTCTCCACTTTTCCTTCTGCATTCAACTTCTTTTTAAATACCCATTTTATTCCAATGGGATTTTTTCTAGTCAACAAATCCACTAAATCACAAGCCTCATTCATATCCAAGGATGCAATTTATTTGTCCATGGACTTTTTCCAAAGATTTCCATCCTCTAAATCCATTGCCTCCCTGACAGTTCTAGGATCATAATTAGTAATATACAAAGCAAAATTTCAACATAAATTAGATGGAGTATACTTTTCGGTAGCCTTATTTCTCGAACCGATCTCCTCAATACTAGAGTATGAGGATATTCTTCTTATGATTCATGTTCTTCTATAGAGTCTGATTCATCATCCTTTAAATTAAACTCTTTTTTATCTGGTTCTTCCTTACTTGGTAGGACTTCCTTTTTAACAACATCCTTCATTTCTCTAAATACCGCATCTCGTCTATACACTACCTTCTTAGTTTATGGGTTCCAAAGATTATAACCTTTGAGACCATCTTTGTATACAATAAAGATACACTTTCCAACCTTCTTATCTAGCTTAATCTTATTTTCCTTTGGAACATGAACATATGCATCACAACCAAATACCTTGAGATGTGTGAGAGAAGGTTTCTTACCATTCCATACCTCTTTTGGAGTCTTGTCATCAAGCACTGATGAGTGTGATTTTTTGACCAGGTAACATGCAGTACCCATTGCTCTCTACCCAAAATTCTTACCCTAACCCGACACCACTAAGCATGGACCTTGATTTTTCGATCAATGTCATGTTCATCCTTTCTGCAACTCCATTCTACTAAGGTGTATATGAATTAGTCTTCTGCCTTTCTATATCACACTTCTTACAAAATTATTCAAATTCATTCCCGCAGAACTCTCTGCCATTATCTGTCCTCGGCACCTTAATTCATTTCTCTGTTTGATTCTCAACAAGATCCTTAAACTCTTTAAACCTGTCAAAGAATTAAAAAAATTTCTCGATTAAATATATCCAAGTATTCCTTGAGAAGTCACATATAAATGAGACATAGTACACAGATTTTCCCAATGATGGGATCAACACAGGTCCCAAAACATCATTGTGAACTAGCTGTAAAATTCCTTCTTCCCTTGTTGCACCAAAGGGGAATCTTACCCAATTTTTCTTCTCATATACACAATGTTAACATAAATCAAAATCCAGAGAAAAGTTAGACATACCTTCAACCATACCTTTACCATGCAGTAATCGAAGACCCTTCTCTCTAATATGCCCCAGTCTTTGATGCCACAACATAACCTTTTCTCCAGAGACTGTAGGAGTTCTTTCTTCTTCAACTCCAATATCAAGAAAAATGGAACTATTACACCCATCACTAATAGTTCTTCCTTGCAGCTTATACAGAGTTCCAAACCGAACTCCTTTCAAAAACATAGTTGCTCCTCAAACCATCCTATAGGTTTCCTTTTCAAATATTGTTCTTACCCATGCATCATCCATTTTGCTTACAGAAATCAAATTGTTGGCCAATCCTGGGATGTGAAGAACACTAGGTAGTTTTCTAATCCTTCCATATATGATCCTCAACTTGACTTTTCCTCAACCTATGATTCTGGTTGTCGAGTCATCACCTAGGAAAACATTACCTCCATCATACCTTTCATATTCACAGAACCACTCCCTGTGGGGAGTCATATGAAAGGATGCACCTGAGTCAACCAAGCATACCTCATGATATTCATGTGTTCTTGAATAAGCCAAGTACACATCCCCTCCTTCTTCCTTGGAGGTATTTTCTTCTGTAGAAGGATATTCTTTAGATCCCTTCTTTTTCTCAACTTTGGATCTACACTTCTTCTTGTAGTGCCTGTTAGAGAAAGATTTGCCTCACCCTATGAAATCTTGCTGAGAGGGCCTTACTCCATTTCCTTATGCAGACTTACTTCCCATGATTGATGAATCTAGAGACAAAAATAAATATTTTTCCACTTGTACGCACCTAGCAAGCTATACAGAATGCGTATACATTGGCTACTCCACTACAATCCACGTACATCGAGATTTGTGCCAAAAAATCTAAATTAAATGTCGGGTTTCCATGTCATGACAGGAGATATCTAATCCTCCAAAGAAGCCAATCCCAAGCTATGGAAAGAGGGAGAGAATTCAACTTTGAGAGAAAAGTTACTCCAAAGAAATTATTACTTCATTATTGAGTCTGCATCCTTTTCTCCTTTAAGTCTGAACACAATGTTCAGCCCCCAAAATCTTCCCTTATTTATGGATAACCTATTTTTCTCCCTTATATGAGCTTGCCTTTGGTGGAGGATTGAAGTGGTGGAGGCCCAGTTCGAAGGAACTCGGTTTCTTGGTTCCGAACTGTGCCGACATGGAAGTCTGAAATGTTTTCACTTCCGTTGATCCTTTATTAATAGAAATACTTTTTTCTCGCCCAATTGATATCTTGAAAATATATGTGTTATGATCAATGGGAATGTTTGTTTTCTATATTAATGGATTATGCTATCTAATGTGCTAACATTTTATATTATCACTATATGCTTGCTCTGGTTGTTTGTTGAGAACTTGTTGTAGGTATAAAGCTTTGGGTCGAAGTGCTCAACGATGGACATCATCAAACGTTTGGATGAGGTAGGCCTCTTTATTACCTTACTTTCACATTGGTTTACATAACATATGTTTGGAATGGAGTTGATTTTTTTAGTCATACCTGTATGTTGTGGTTCTCACTACCCATAGAGAGATTTTCCTCGTAACAAAATTGGTGACCGTACTGGGGATGAATCTTCTTTCTTAGGGTTTGAAGTTATTTTCTCCTTAGATTGTTGTTGTTTCTATTGTGGTTCTTGTCGCGTCATTGCTTGACAACTCTTGTTCACTCCGGGTTTGATTTTTCATCCTTTCTCCCTTTCCTGGCCTTGTTTCAAAGCATATACGTTCCTTTTTGCTTGACAGTCATGTATACACGCAGGCTGTCTCACTGCAAGTTGTGTATATATGCTTTGTTTTCCCAAACTTTTCCCAAACAAACACCTACACCTTTTTTCCTTGCATGTTTGCTTGGTTTGTTTTTTTTTGGGTGGTATTTGATGCTTGCTGAGCCTTTTTAGGTCCATGTAGTGCCTGTTGAGTGCCTGTGGGATAATAGGAAACCCTCTTTTGGTTCAATTTTTGGGCGAAGTTTTTATCTTGATATTTTCATTTTTATTGTCCTTGTACATTGGGCTAGGTGTTTCATTTCTTGATATCCTTCTTGAATTATCCTTCTTTTATAAACAGTAGGGATATATACATCAAGTTACTTTCAGTCCATGCATTTTCAGTTTCGATATATTGAAAATACAAAAAAAAATAGGCATTTTGCATTGCTTGACATTTTTTTTCTTGGAATCTCTATCATTATCTTAGTGCATATAGTGAAAGATTGCATATTTTCTTCTGAATCGCAGATTTGAATTTGAAAATTGCATCATTTTTAGGAGCATATCATTCATCAAAAGTTAAAGTTAGGACTTTGCATTACTTTCATATTTATTTTTCTTGCAGAGTCATAACACCATTGGTTTCATCACCATATACCTTTTTGAGTAATCTCGGCCATAAAATCAATGCTATAATTTAAAATTTATTATTAATGATTTTATTTTCTAGGGTGCACAAACTAGCCTATGATTTAGTGCCTTGGAATAGGATTTTGTGAGTAAACTTCTTCAAGGCAATTAAATCAACATATGTGTTTGAGTCAAGGAGTGGAGAAATCCATTATGTAATTGGTAACATCAGGAGGTTCCACTCACACCGGAGTTAATCACGAGGTCACGCGAAGTTAGTTGAAGGGATATCCCCCCAGTACCTTCCTAGTGTTAGAGCTATTTATGGGGATCTATTCGTATATGGGGACCTTGTTAGTGCCTTTACCTCTGTGAGAGGCAGTTATTTCAAGGTTTCGGTCTTTTCTACCCTCCCCATACGGTGTACCTGACTTACGACTACTCGTCTGTGCATCGATTATACAATGGCTTATTAGTTGCTTGACTTAGGTGTCTCATAGGTTACTTGCAGGGGTTATTCTGTAGGTACCCTGGGTCAGATAAAGGTCGGACAACACATATCCTTTATGGAGAATTACCTCTTTGGGGGGATCTGACCAACTCGTTGTCAAGCCCACGAGGGCCCTTATAACTGATTATGTTACCTCTGATCTTTAGTAGGGAGTCTCAGGCCCCTCTTGGGCGAGACATACATTCTTTAGGGAGGGAGGCCACTCAACAACTTTACCCCGTTTGCATGCATATTGGCTATTTGATTTTTGGTGTGCTCTTTGATTACTAGTCGACCTTAGGAGTTTATACTGAGTTTTCATTATCATGGATAGTGGAGTTCCTTTGGCTCCCACATTTAATGCTACCCTCCCCATGACGTTCATGGGGAAAAATCCATTCATGTTTTATAATGGTATGCAAAATTATGGTACTCAGTCAATGCCTTGGGTCTCTAATTATTTTTCTCATCGTATGTTAGATATGTCTTTGCACTTTCCATACTCTGTCTCGCCTCCTTATGCGAATACAAGTTTTGGGTCTGGGGGCATGATGCCTCCTTATTTTCCCTCTATGTTTGGTGGGAGTCATATCCTTCGAACACCTCTTACGGTAGGAGGTTGGAATCTTTCTTCCTATGAATCCACTATGCGAGAAGTAAGTACCCAAATAGGAAATCTTTCTACTTATTATGATCTGTCCACTTATCCTTCTTCCACTATGTTAGTTCCTACAAACACTCTTCCCATGGTGGACCTTCGTATTTCATCTACTGTTTCATCCAGGGGG
The DNA here is from genome assembly GCA_009831015.1 of Picea engelmannii. Taxonomy (NCBI): domain Eukaryota; kingdom Viridiplantae; phylum Streptophyta; class Pinopsida; order Pinales; family Pinaceae; genus Picea; species Picea engelmannii. The sequence goes on from ML839020.1 coordinate 46,104, forward strand.
AGTTATTGTTATAGTATGGGAAACCCCCCTAACGAAGTTCCTTTATCTGGAGGCAACATATATCCTCACATCAGTAACCCTTGTCATGTCACTTTATCTTTGCAAGTGACTTCCTCAGTGTCGATGCCCTTACAACCCTTTATGAATCAATATGAAGGAGGATACTATCCTTCCAGACAGGGACAGGGTGTAAACCATGATCCTTCCTCACCTGCAATTTCTGAAAACCAATATTTCCCTAGACCTTGGTCTCAAATTCCGTAATTAGCCATCGTCGATAGTCCAGTCACTGGCATTCATACTATAGCTCTATCACCAATCTATGCCAGTCATATTGAAGATTGGTCAACAACCTCTGCAAGTCATGTTGAAGACCTAAAACTAGTCACTACAAGTCATGCTGGGGGAACAAGTCGAGTAACTTCGTGTCATACTGAGATTATATCACCAACCTCTGCTAGTAATGTTCGATATTGGTCGAAAACCTTTGCAATTCATGTTGAAGACCTGCAACCAGCCACTGCAAGTCATGTTGGGGGCACAAGTCTAGTCATTGCGTGTCATATTGGAATTATATCACCAACCTATTATAGTCATGTTGGAGATTGGTCGACAAACTCTACGAGTCATGTTGAAGACCTGCAACTAGCCGTTGCAAGTCATGCTGGGGGCACATGTCTGGTCACTGCTAGTCACACTGCACATACATCACCAACCTTTGTTAGTCATGTTGGGGATCCATCGCCAACCTCTGCGAGTCATGTTGGAGATTTGCTACTAGCCTCTGCAAGTCATGCTGGGAGGATGTCACCAGTTACTACAAGTTATGATGGGGGAATTCATACGATTGAGAAGCCTAGACTTTTCAGACGTAAGGCCATATTCCTTTGTAGGATTTGTGAAGGAAATCACCTTACTCGTTTGTGTCCCACTTCTGCTGGGATACTTAAAGCTTGGTTCTCACTTGAGGGCCCTTCAAGTTCTGAGTCATATATGGTTTCCCTACACTCTGTTCCTTATTTGTTTGATACAATAGTCATGCCGATGCAATCTTCAGCTGAAACCCTTTTTCCTTTAGGGGTTGATGCATCCTTTGACCTTGTTGTCTCGCATCCCATTCAACCAATGGTCGTTTCAATGAAATCTTCGACCGACAACACTCATTTTTTCGGGGGTGGTGCACCTCTTGAACTTTTTGTGTCACATCCTATTAAACCAATGGTTGAGGAAGTGGTCGTATTGATGCAATCTTCGATCGACCCCACTCTTATCTTGGAGAGTGACAGGTCTAAGGAAGTAGTTGTGCCAATGCAATTTTTGGTCGATCCCACTCTTCTAGTTCGGGTTCTATACCTTCTATGCCATGTCCTTAGCATTTCTAGTACTTCACCTTCTGAACAAGAGAGATTTTTACTCTTCCTAGGTTATCTCCCTCCAAGTCTCGATGAGATTCCCTTTGATTGGGGTGGTCTTGTGGGGTATCCAATGCCTTTGCCTATGTATTTTCCAAGAAGAGACACTATTCGATATATCACGGAGATGATAACCTCCATTAGCACTTTGCCCTCTTTGACTTGGAGAGCTTTGGGTATTCCCAAGCTTGTGTCGGTTCTTCGTAAGATACTGACATTCCACAGAAATTCCACACGGGATCCTTAGCCTCCCCCATGACTTGCTACCTAGAATCTCCCTTACGAGTCTGAGTTAAGCTCTTTTTCGACTCATTCAAAAAGCGAAAATATTGTCGAGTGATTCAGCGTTCAACTTGGAATGAATATCACATAGATAACTAATGAATATGAATGTCATGGTGGTATGTCTAGCTTGAGAAAAGAAGACATCTAAATGCATATCTAGGAGAAACATTTCAGTATCTTGAAGTAGTCATATATTGCGGTGACATTACAACGATATTTCAATTAACCAAAATTATGTACCCCTCCATGCATTGACATTTCCCATGGTGCCTCAACAAATGTTGGTTTGTCTCAAAGTAAGTAAATAACATGATGATACTATATCACTTAGGTAATGGTGTGGATAACAATGCCTTGGGGTGACAAAATCATCGAACATTCACACATGTGGATGTGGAAAAATAATCAAGGATTTACTTATGTTATACGTTGTCAACATACCGCTAGAATTTAATGTAGCAAGCACTAACATGGTGATCTTAACCTATTATACCCAACATTTTATGCACCAACTATTATGCATAATTGATGCCATCCAAGGAAACCATCATGAAATACAAATGGAAATGACATTTAACAATTGCTATCATGGAGAGACCTTACGTGATCCAAAATCACATGGTAAGTTGTATGAAGCTTGTTAACTTACCAAGATCTTTGTTAGTGGTTCAATGTTGAATACTGTGGTGGGTGTTGGAGGAGGCTGTAAATTTTTGCACACCACATCTTTGACATATGCATGTACTTTAATATCTATAGCACATGATCAGATATATATAATCTCCAAATTTTATGTGGAATGAATCCCTAGAGTATGAGCCAAATGACATGTTGTGTTCATGTTGCATAGTCTCCAAATTACATTGAACACCACATCTTTGACATATGCATGTACTTTAATATCTATAGCACATGATCAGACATATATAGTCTCCAAATTTCATGTGGAATGAATCCCTAGAGTATGAGCCAAATGACATGTGTTCATGTTGCATAGTGCCAAATAGAAAAAAATTATATTAGCAAAAGATAAATAATGTCTCCCTATCATAACAACAATCAAGAAACACATAAGATTGTTACATATTGATCTAAGGGATATATATGGAAGTATTCCATTGAACTCGTCAATAACATCCCATTTCCTTTATTCACTATATGCATTCTTATGCTTAGCATTATGTGATGGGAAAAATATAATGCACCTGTGTCAAAATGTTTGTTTTTAAAAAGGGGAATGTTTGTTCTAAAAAATATTGCAATGATACAAAGCATCATTGTGATCATTGTGATATCCTTCCACTAAACAATGCATAGTTGAAAAAATAGATTCAAAAAGAGAATCTAAGATTTATA